>JAHWFP010042448.1:0-11559 GCA_023313725.1 Lithobius niger | reverse complement strand
ACTAATTTTAAACAGTGGAAACATAATAGTAGGCTAAGCACTTATCCAACAATTTATGCTTGGACGTTGTCGGTAAACTTGTGAAAACGAAACCGTCGCGCAAGATAAGAAACCGGAAGTGATGCTTTTCAACGCACACGCGCAGAACGCTTCGTTACGTTGAAAACAAGTCAGGGACCGAGTACGCCAATGAAGTTCGTGCCTTACGTATTGAACTCAAATAGTATACGTTACTTTATTAATTTACACTTAAATTTACAAACAAAATAAGCATGGCTGAAAAAAAGTAGGGAACTGTACATCTGAAAACAGGAAAAAAGTGGGAAAATAAAGAATTAGAAAGCTAGTCTGGCCACAAGGTACATTGTAGTGTCAGTAGCAGTGCCGTCGGGAGCTGAGGGAAGGTGGGCAAAGACGAGTGGGAGCTGGCCGGTAGCGAATGGAAGAGGCTGCGACACGCGGGGACATCGGTGAGGACGACACATTAGTCGACCACAGCTCAAAGGACGGCAGGCAGGCGAATGGTCCGACAGACCGGGAAGCAGAGATGGTGGGCCAATGACAGCGCCAGGATGAGCAGGTGACAGGCAGGGCGGGGCAGTGTCTTCCGAGATGGAGCTTCTTTTGGAATGCTTTTCGATCGTGTCGTTGTTGTTGCTTGACTAGCGAAGGGCTTGAAGGACGACAGCCAACGAAGGGTTGAAGTTGACAAAGGGTAGATAAGAAAAACGACAGTGTGCCCACGCAGTGCAGTTGCTAGAGAAGAGGATGACAGCGACAGTGTCAGGGTGAATGGGCGACAGGTAGGGCGAAGGGGTGGTCTTCCAGGAGGGAGCCACTTTCGGAGTGCTAGTGCCGTTGGATCGTACCATTGTTGTCACTGGACTATTGAAGAGTCAGAAGAACGACAGACAGCGAAGGGACGACAGTCAGCAAAGGATTGAAGTTGGCGAAAAGAAGAAGAGGATAACGACAGCGTGTCAACACATGGTGGATGCTAGAGAAGATGACACCACATCACGCCTTTATAGGACGGGTGCACAGATGCATGCGCACTGGGTTACTGCGCTAGCGGGCTAAATAACTTAATTTCTAGGGAAATATGCATTCAGAATAAGAATGATAGAATTTTCAGGTAATTTATATTTTCGAACGGCACATAGCTAGAAATAAAATTTTAAAAATATCCAATAAAATTTGTCATCCTTAGGCCACGCCAAAAAATATGTTACACGTAGAGTTGTAAGTTTAAGCACCGGGCTGCCAGCCAATTTATTGATGTAAAGCCCAAACCTTGATGAGTCTATGTGGTCAGCCGAAAAACATATAAGACTGACATTCCACCGAGTGCAAAGAAGCAACAGCAACATTCACAAACGTTAGTCACCACTCGCCAAACAGTGAGGGAAAAATTGTTTTAGAGCTATTTACCAAGTCAAGAGACTTGGAGCAAAGCCTGGTAATCAAATGCTAACACCAGTATCACGGCAACCATACTAGGCCTAGCTAGAGGTGCACGATTTGTAGCCTTGCATCCATAATTTTAAGGGCTACACAGTCAATATTTTAGATTTGATGCTGCATTTATTTTTCTGTTTGAAGCATGAGGAAAGCACAAAAAAAATTAAAACTGCGAATGTTGGCGGAAACATTAATTTTGTATAACAGGTGGCGAACACAAAACGGCAACTTCAACACTAAAACACATTGGCCAAATGGAGAGTGCTATTGATTGACATTTGTGGAGGTAACATGAAGCACTGCATGCCTTTAGGCAACCCTCTCAAATGTTGGTCGCCACTCGCCATTTGGTGAATGGCGACATGAATCTAGCCCCTACTCGCCAAAACAGTGACTAGCAATACAGAATAACTTAAAATACTGATACCTCGGGAACCGCATAAGCTAGAGAGACCAGCGTTGTGCTCAGATTTATAAGGGCTATACAGTAGCCTTTTCTGCAATAATACTGGGGTTAAACAAAATTGTACATCTCCGTAAATGCAGAAATTAGAAAAAAAGTGCATTGTGCAAGATGTATTTAGTATGTGGCGAGTAGAAATTGTTAAATGGAGAGAACTTTTTAAGGTCTACTGGTAAAGTAGCGACTGCTACTGGATTGACATTCGAGAGGGTTGACTTCAGGAGGAGGAGGGTTGGTTTTCGTGAAACGCAGTTCCTTTAACTTGTAATCGATTTTCAGTCTAGTTTGAATATGGTAATGAATTAGTTTTGCCTACGAGTTTCTAATTCACACTCATTCAAGTCAGCAATAAAACGAATTTGGCAACATACAGCAAGGTCATCTGTCAATTGGTCAATCAATGCCCCCTCCCTCCGCCGCGCATCACATCAGCCAAATTTCACGGACTCTTTGTTTGTACTTGAGCCATAAAGCTGGTTAAATTTACTAAGTTCAGTATGCCCAGTGATAGGTCTAACTCCATTTCTACAGATCTGAGTCAATTAACCTACCTACACATCAAATGAATGGCAATTCAAGTCTACCTAATTTCCATTGAAAAGCAATTCCATTCAATAAATTCCGACTCAAATTCATAATTTCGAACCAAGCCAATGGCAGGGTTCGTACATAACAGACGAAACCATTTTCAAGGCATTTCAATAATTATGTAACATTAACAGTAAGGAAAAAACACGTCGTAAACAAATGTGAACAATTATTTTAAACGGGGACAGACTCATCTTTACTACATATGGTATTATAAATGCCAAAAGTCTTAAGGAAAGCTTTTATCAAATTCTTTCAAGTTGAGCTGAACTTTTAAGTAAACAAGTTCTTTCGACTTTTGTCCTCTCTCACCAATGGACAAAGCGGCAAGAGAAAGTAAGCAAATAACATGGAGGAGCTTACACAGCTGTCCCTTCTAGCACAAATTGCCTGTACTGCACAGCACCTCTCTCTCTCTCTTTCACCGGTCTAATCCAAGGGAGCATCGTTACAGAAAAAAATGGATTCTGCTGACAAACTAGGCCGTTTGTAATTATTTACCTAACGTTATACCAAATTTGACGTTCACAAAATCCAAGGCCATTTCAAGGCTTCGCCAACCAAAATTCCAATTTTCACTGGGATTTTTCAAGTCTCGAATTTTCGGCTTTTCAAGGAATTCCAAGACCATGTATAACCCTACGGTGGCCATGTTTCAATGCAATTCAAGTCTTTACTGCATTCTTTATTTAGCCTACTAGGCTATTTTAAATCAATTACAATCAATTACTTTCTTTTATTTTCATTCTAATAAATCAGTTCCAGTTCACTGACTTCCAGTCTCAATTGTCAATTCCCTGCAGATTCAGCAAAGTCCAGCACAAATTCGGGCAAAATTTACAGGTGATACCGTAGCGAATTTGGGGCTGAATTCTGTAATAGACATAACTGATTTGGATTTTTGTGGAAATGGCCTGAATAATTACTAATTCACGTTTGATCAAATCAGGTCGAACCAAGGCTTTTCAAATCAATTCTAGGAAATTCCATTCAAATGAATGGAACTGCGTTGAACCTGGACCGAATCATGGCCAGCAAATCAATTCCTACCAAGTCGTTCTAAAATTTTGGCAACTACCAATCAAGTGGAACTGAAGTTTTATACAATCAATTCCATCAGTTAATTTTCTGGAATTGCCCAATGCTGAATTAGTTCTAAGTGCACAAACGTGGAAGTGAGTCAGTTAGCTTCAATTCCAGAATTGACTTGCACCCATCACTGACTGACAGACCTAAATAATCTCTGAACTAACGGCAGCAGATTCCTAAAAAAAATATGTGTATGTATATGCATATATATAGGCCTATACAGGGTGATTCATAAAATACTGAAAAATAGGCCTATAAATGTAAGCCTATAAAATGTAGGCCTATAAATAGGAGGCCTATAAAATGTAGGCACATACTATAGGGGTGCCTAATTTTATTAGCACATGAAACAAAAACCTTTGTATAATCTAATAAAGGCTTGCTATGTACATCTCTTGAATTACTTGTGCTGTATGGTATCAGTACGATGGAGCTCCTCCCCACTCTGGACGCAATGGACAGGAGTGGTTGGATCAGACCTTTGGTGACAGGTGGATTGGGAAGGAGCAGTACAATGGCCACCCATAAGTCCTGATCTAACCCCTCCTGACTGCTTCCATGGGGCTGTCTGAGGAACAGGCTAGGTGCAGTACATTGCCCGGGGACCGTTCCAGGAGCTAAGGTAATGTACTGCTGAGATCTGGATATGATTGAGGGAATTTGGCGAAATCTTGATCAAAGGCTTCGCCATTGCATTGCAGCAGGACGGACACTTGGAAAATGTAGTGTTGAATTAAGGTGGATGTGGCGTAATTTCATTCCGAACCATGAAATATCTAATGTTTATTTCCGACATCCGAGCAGCGTAAGCGTTCAATCTTGCAGTTACGTTGCTTATTTAAGCAAACTACATTACACTATGGTTGAAAACATCAACACATTTCAAACCATTTTAGTTACGTGTTCAAACCCTTAGTTCAGGAAATTCATTAAATTTGACTAAATTGTTTAGAGGTGTGCAAGGTTTTCGGTTTGGAAATCCAAATGCACTGCAATACAAGAATACGGTTGGCGATATCAACGAATTTCAAACCTTTTCGGTTACTGGGTTCAAATCCTGGTTTCACAATAAAATGTTGCACAAAGTTAATGATGCAGGATACCTATTAGATGAGCTCACTGGGCTTGTAGCTTGGGAACAGTATGGTCCGTGCTATACCTGTTGACCACATTTTATTTCCTAGGAGAGGGACAGGAACTACTACCCCATTCATTTATGACAGGCTTTCCACTACTACAATAATCTAAGATGCACAGTACAAAATTTGGAGTAATCGTGTGAACATCATCATTTTATTAGGTCCATTACAGGTGTACATTTTTTAGGCCTGCATTTCATAGGCCTACGTTTTATAGGCCTATTTTTCAGTACTTTATGAAACACCCTGTATATGTATATACAAGCATTTCACCTTTCAATTCCAGGTCAAATGTCAAAATTCAAGGTCTGGAAAGTGGTGCCACTTTTCATGTGCTTTCATGGATTGTGTCATAAGCCTATATCAATTCATCATATTTCAATAGGTCTACCACAAAATAATGTTAGTTGACAAATTATTATTAGGCTATTAGAGATCCCAGTAATACACTGGGAAGGGACATGTTGTATACACATATCCAAGATTTAGTTTTCAGCTGTTATTAGGCCATGAAAAGACATATGTTTGGTTCTCGGGCATTTTCATTCCAAAAGTAGCTAGGCCACCAGGCTTTTTATTTTATTGGAAGTAACTCGAGTCTGCTTTTAACTGCCCAAAACACTTGGATTTTAATTTTACAGAGCTGCAGGTGGTAGCTTAACATGATAGAGTTATTATGATAGAGAACTATTGAATGCCAAGTTAGGCTAAATAATACTCTTATTTTTAGCTAACCGAACTGCTTTTCGTCGTACGATAATAAATTTAGCTTGCGCGAGCAAATAGAAAGGCGTGACCAGAAGCAAATTTTACTATACCAGGCAGGCAGAGCCTGAGAAGCAACTATTTTTTGTTTCGTGGCCTTAGCTGGTTAGCTAGAATTGGAAAGTTGCCACCAAACACAGCAAAACCTAGCGTAATTCCTCCTTTTTTTTCATCTTTGATAGACAGATTTATCAGGAGCAAAATATAAGAAAAGGAGGCAAAGTTCTAAATGACTGTTACATTGAAATATCTTTTTCAGCGTACGACTACTTGGAACATTAGAGATAAAAAAAAATAAACTCTGTAACAACATTCTTACTGCTACCAAGGTTGGAAGATTGAATTATGATGTTCTATCTGTAGCCTTTGCTTGCAGTTTTATTTTTACATAGATCATTAACTTAAAAAACTCAACTACAGTAGCCGATAGCTAAAAATTGGAACTGGCTACTAGCCAACTGATGATTAAAATCAGCTAGTTGAAAATTGTTAATGCGAAACTTTCAATTTCCTACGAGTGGTCAAAATAGGACCTATCAGGGACCTATGTTTGGTCACAACGATAGGGGTCATATTGAAACATGCAGGATCTGTTTGGGACTTTGTGACTTGTTTTTTGGCACCAATTTGTGACTTTATTGGAACCAAATATTTGGTCACAATAGGGGTCAAAATGAAATCTTTGTGGGGTCTCAAATAAATCCCACAGTTGGTCCCAAACAGGCCTTCATTCAGGCCGTTGTGATCTAATTTTTGACCGCAGTTTGTGACCCAAAAGTGGCCAAGAAGACTCCAGTCACCAAAATGTATGTTTCCCAATTGATCCCAATGTGTCACCACAGCTAGTGACCACAGCTCTTGATCCCAGCCCAAAGGAAAAGAACAGGGGTGGCGCCACCAGGCGGGGGGGGGGGGGAGAGGGAGATTGAAGAATAGTTGGCGGTTTAATTTGCTAGTAGCTCTTTTTCTCTTAGCCCACTGCCACCGTGATTTAAAACTAATTTTCAGTTAATTCGGGAACGTGATCTGAATCTTCTGCCATTTGAAAAGTAAGCAGCAATACTTTTCAAACCTAAATTATACGTGTTTGTTAACGTTAAATAAATTTTTTTTTAATTTAAATTCACCAGTTAATTTAATTTGTAAATAAAATATATTTAAAAAAAACTGAATTTTGGTCACAATTAGGTTTGGTCACAACCTCTCATGCTAAAGAATTTTTACGAATAACATCCAAAATTTGCTTAACAATGTGGTGCAAACGTGTCTCGGGAAGCCGAAAATAGGCCCTCAAATAACGTAAAATCTGTATGCTTCCGGAGCTCTCTGGGGAGCTTACAGCGCTCCCCTAGACCTCCAAGCTGGTTTCGCCAGACCCCTGCTAAAGTGGATCATTTTCAATAAAAAAAATTTCATTTTCTTTGCCCCCCCCCACCTGTCGGGGAATCATTGCCCCCCTACCTGGAGTTAGCAGGTGCCACTACTGGAAAAGAAAAGTGACAGTTGATATTTGAATTCTGTTATATTATTTGTGTATCCGTTCTAAATTTCTAAGTAGCACGAGTTATACATTATTACATCATACTTAGCATTACATTATATACCATACTTGAACCTGCACTATGTATTTATCCCATCACTTACGTTCTTTGACATCATTCCTTGCTGTAATGACATGTTTTGATCTAGTGAGTAAATCTTATATAGGCACTTTTCCTCAAGAGTTAAAAGTTATGGGTGTGAGATTTCTATTGATTGATTTTTGCTAAAGTTTGGGGCAGTTTGACTTTGTTTTAAACAATTAATTAGCATTAATGGTTTTACACTATAGAAGCCATTTTTTACACAAATTAAGGAAGTATCACACTTTGTTTGACATTCTCAAACTAGACTGAACTCGGCTTCCATATTGCGACATTATTAAAAGTTGGCATCCAACACATTTATAATTAAACAAACTGGTAATTACTCTATAACTAGGCTACAATAATGTTAAAGAATTTAATAATTGAACAATAAAATAATTTCTTTTAAATGCAAAATTACCACGTAGACAGAACTTTCAGTCACCTTTTAAAATGGAATAATTTTATTTGTTGTAAGTTGTTGAACATAAATGTTTAGGTTTTTCTATCTTGGGATCCAGATTTGGCTTACTAAGTTTGAACAGTTGAATCAACACACTTCACAATTTTTCTTTTTACCAGTCAGGACCAGCTCTTAATTACAGTAAATCCTATAAATATTTAGATAGTGTTACGCCGGTGCTTTAGCTTATATAAGAACTTTAGAAGGCTGTTTGGCTCAATAATAACGTTTAGTTTGCTGGGTTCAAAGACTATCATAAACAGTGACGGTGTGGGTTTTTTTTGTGTGTTGGTGGGCAAGGTGACCAAGCCCAAAATCAGTCAAAATGGAATTAATTTTCTGGATTGAAAACCCTATTTTGAGTCCGAAAAAGTGGGCCCTACTTTTGACCTTCCTTTGGTGCATAAATTCAGTGTGTATCTGTAATTCAGGATTTCCTTTGTTGTAATCAGGATTCACATGTAAAAGTAGTCCCAGGAGATGAGAAAATTCAGTAACAATGTAGCAATGTTCAAGTTTCCATTTAACGTCCAAAGTATTATTCGGTGCGATTAAGTTGGCGAATGTTTTGGTGTGTTGATATCACTCCTTTGAAGGGCCGAGCCATTCGGAACTTGGCGGCCCCATTTACCAGTTTTGGTTTTTGATATCAGTCCTTTTTTTAAAATTGTGTATTACACTCAACTCCACTACCGTACAGATGTGTAATAAAGTGGCAGGTCAACAAGAAATTGGTTTCAACAATTTTCTACTACCTTTTGCCTATAGGTCGAACCATTCTCAACTTGGTCGCCTCTTTAAAGGTGTTTGGTTTTGTTTTAATTTTGTTGTAATTTGTTTTATTTCGTTAGTTTTGGTGTGTTGATATCACTCCTTTGAAGGGCCGAACCACTCTCAACTTGTTGGCCTCTTCACCAGTTTTTGGGTTTGTTATTTTGCTTTGTTTTTGGAGTTGGTTTATTTTTCGTGAATTGGACGTGAATACAATTTCTTTGACAACGTTGTTTAGATTTATCGTGCTACACTAACACTAGTGTGTGTCTAGGCACGCACGTCAGCATACACGTTGTCATTGTCCGAACTTTGGCTGTCCAATGAGAGACGATGCCAACAATACTAACAATGGTTCTAACAATATTTTCGTACTTGCGCGCCATCCCACGCCATCCTTGTTGCACCCCTAGGCTTCAAACCATAAAATAAGTAACCTGGTTACAATGGGGCAGACCAATTTTTAAAAATATTGGGCAAAACTTTGTTTCATTGGACTAAAAGAAAAAATACAGTCTTGCAGTGTTCTCTGTCTCCAACTTTTGGCTTTCTTAATGGGTTTAGAAAAACGCTGCCAAATGTATAAAATGGACAAAAGAAACAAACCCTCTTTTGAAAATCTTTTAGTACGCTATTCTGGGGCAATATTTTTGGGCAATTTTGGGTCAATTTCTGGGCCATTTGGAGAATTCTCGGCCCTGCTGTATGGCATCCTAAGTTTTTTTTTAATTTTGAAAATAGGAAGCCGCTTTTTTTTAGACTCAAGAATTTGATTTCTAAAGTCACAATTTGTGACCAAGTGGGGTCAAACGGGGCTTGGTGTTAAAGCCCCAAACCGTGGCCAAGTGGGGGTCTTGCGTGACCAAGTGGGGTCATATTGAGGCCAATTCCCAGACCGTGATCAACTCGACCCTTGTGTGACCGAGTTGCACTACTCTTTAAGTCACATTTTGTGACCAAGTGTGGTTAATGAGGGGCCAAGTTGTTAAACCCCCAAACCGTGGCCAAGAGGGGGTCTTGTATGACCAAGTCTGAATACTCTGAACTCACCAATTGTGATCGAATGGAGTCAAACTGGGGCCAAGTTAATCTAGTCCCAAACTGTGGCTAACTAGGGCCTTGTGTGACCAAATTGTAATATTCTTATAGTCACAGTTTGTGACCAAGTGGCATCAAACACGAGTCTAGGTGTTAAAACCCCAAACCGTGGCCAAGTTGGGATCTTGTGACCAAGCCTCAATATTCTTAAGTCACCAATTGCTACCAAGTGGGGTCAAACTGGGGCCAAGGTGGTCAAATCCCAAACCATGACCAACTAGGGCCTCGTGTGAACAAGTTGTAGTATTCTTAAATCACAGTTTGTGACCAAGTGAGGTCAAACAGGGGGTCTAGGTGTTAAAACCCCAATCCGTGGCCAACTGGGGGTCCTGTGACTAGGCCTGAATATTCTCAAGTCACCAGTTGTGACCAAGTGGGGACAAACTGGGGCCAAGTTTGCCAAGTCCCAAACTGTGACCAACTGGGGCTTGTGTGACCAAGTTGACATTCTTAAGTCACAGTTTGTGACAAGGTGGGGGTCAAACAGGACGCAAGGTGATAAAGCCTCCAACTGATGGCCAAGTAGGGATCTTGTGTGACCAAGCTTGAATATTCTGAAGTCGCAGTTTGTGATTATTACGAGCCTATCGGGGGTCTACAAATTGCAGGCCCCAAACTGACTTTTTTGGGGCTTGTTTGGACCAGTCAGCAAACACAGGTCACAATTTGTGATCAATTGGGGTCAAATGAGAGCCAAATTCTGTAAAAACCCTGGATTGTAACTTAAACTTGGGATGTAGTGAGATCAAACATTGAAAACCTCAGGCAGTGGGGTCTGCTGTGCCTCCAGTGTGGGATCTGTTTGGACCCTTGTGACCATTTCGTGACCTAAAATGGGTTCGTTTGGGTCTGTTTTTGACCAAATTTTTCTGTAAGGATCCTACTGACAGAAAAAGAATCTGCACTCCCCACCCCCTTAGAGAAGAATGAAAACCAATAGCGTGGCAGTACAAATTAAAACAATGTTTGTGGCTTTAAAAATCTCGTAGTAATAATGTTTTATCTTTTGCTTCGTACGTCAGAATTCAAAAGTTAACCAAACAACTGTACTGTAACATTTTAATGTCTTTTGTTTTTAATTTATATAGGCTTGAAGTAATTTAGAAAAACCATCTCTCTCACACGGGGAGGAAAAATACATGTGTTGCCAGGTTTTACAGCTAAATCTTTCAGACAAAAAGCTTTCCCCCTAAATTTGCTTTTATCTAGCCTAGGCATACAGATACTTTACAAATTTTTAGTCTGCATCCTCCATTTTAACGTAAACATGGTTCCCAACAACCTTGAAATTCAGGGAACTGGAAAATGGTCAGGGAACCTTTATTATAGGCTAGTGCTAAGTCGGGGACAGTCGAGGAATTAACTTGGATTTTTGTCTACTTTTTTGGTCCGTTGGTAAATTCCTTTTTTAAGTTACTTGACGCCAGACAAAAATAAGAACCACCGGCTAGCCAGAACCAGCAAATTGTTCGCAATGTGAGAAATGATTATATTGGCATCTCAGCATTGCAATACATATAGTACAGGGTGATGAGAAAAAGGATGGCTACCTAGATTAGCGAGCAACACAGCTCAGAAAAAAAAGGTCAATATTACTGGCTAGAAACTAGTCACATGGGCAAAAGTACCTAGCAGACTAGCAGTCTTCTAAATTTTGCAGGAAATTGTAAGTCTAAAACAAACAATCGGGGAATGATGTTGGAAATATCAGGGAAATTCACAGAATGGGACATATGTTTTCTGTTTGGAATCCTGGTAATTCAGACATGGAGCAGCCCAGCAGTGTAAGTTTTGGTTCGTCGCTATAAAACAGGAATTGGAAAAACCGGTAAACGGAGTTGACAGTGATAATATTCAGACATATTAAAAGATATGAATACACTTATATCACCTCCAAGAATGCTTCTACAATAGTTCACTTAAATTTTCGAGGAAGAAAACACCGTTCCTCTTCTTCAGAAGACCACACCACAGCAGAGAAAGTTCGTT
The DNA here is from genome assembly GCA_023313725.1 of Lithobius niger. Classification (NCBI taxonomy): domain Eukaryota; kingdom Metazoa; phylum Arthropoda; class Chilopoda; order Lithobiomorpha; family Lithobiidae; genus Lithobius; species Lithobius niger. The sequence goes on along the minus strand of JAHWFP010042448.1, from coordinate 108 downwards.
CGATGTGCGCTTACTCCATGTTGCACTCTAAATAACTTAAGAGATCAGTAGTCGGCAGCATGTGCGCGAAGATTTAAAGTGCAACATGGAGTAAGCGCACATCGAACG
>JAHWFP010042438.1:32407-48876 GCA_023313725.1 Lithobius niger | reverse complement strand
CAGTCTCCAACTCGTTAAGCTCTTAATAAAAGTGATTTATGGTCAGATTGAACCTTGCCATCTAGCTCCTTCCCATGACAGCAGGCAGCTCTCTGGGGTCAATAAGAGCTTCAGTTTTATTGTCATGTGTTACGTTTACTTTGCTAGTACCAAGAGGCTTTGTGACACCTCCCTCCGTCCCATGATGTTAAACTAGTAATGCTTGTTGGAACAAGCTTAGCATTTTTGAAGTATTTTCGTTACCACTAACAGGCACCAAAGTTAAATCTGATCCAAAGTCTACTTCCAAAGGTAGTCCGTGTCCATTTAAACAGGGGTGAATAATCCATTTAACACGGTACTATTAACATTGGCAGAAACTGAATTAATCTCAGAATCAGGGCTCTGCTCGCAATCACTACTACTGACGTAAGATTCAGAATTGTCATAATCTTCAACCAAATGTGTTGTCTTAACAACACAAGCAACAAAAGCAATTATTGTCCATTCTTTTTGGTTTAACGTTAGAACGTCTTAGTGATTTTATGTGCATTTCCAGAAAATGAGATAATGCAATTATTACAGCTGAGTCAAAGGTTACTTTGCTGGGCTAGAAGCTGCTTCTGCGTCTCCATAGACTTTAACCAGCAATAAACCTGGTGCAATCCAGCTCAGTGCAGTCGGCTGTGCCATAATTACACTGAAGAGTCAACCGTTTAGCTCAGTGACGTAACTGGCTATTGACTCATTACTTGATCTCTTTTTTTGAAGAGTTACGCGCTCACACTGGTAATTTGGTTTTGGACACAGGTTAGCTTCTAGAAGTGCATTAATTTGTGCTAACCTTTTATTCTTAGTTGCCTCTGGTGCTCATAAGTTTCGCAATAACCCATAGGTCTTAGGGCCCATATTGGTTATCAAAATTCTTAAATGCGTGTTAGTAAGGATACCATAAGTAGCAAAATTTACCTCAACACACTCGAAATAAACAGTCCATGATTCAACCGCCGGATCGAATTCACTAAGCCTTTTGTGACACAATGGCGCACTCACAGCCAGAGCTGCCGGAAGCGTAGTAGGCATGACTAAATCGCCAGAAAGGTTCTGAGTAGTTTCTAATTCGAGTGTTGTCCAAACTTTTGCTCCACTCCTTTACTGTTTTCCTTAGTGAGTCTTGGAAAATGATTTACTAGGCTTAGGATTTATATGTCAGGATAACTTCGAATATATAAGAAATTAATCTAACTTATGATTGGATAAGAAATGACGAGTAAACGAAAATGGGGACAATAAAGGATTTAAATATCCTGCATACAAGTTTTATGATGTCAGTATTTCTGTTGATGGGTTACAGAGTTTAGTAATTTGGATGCAGTTAAGGGGCGAGATACCAAGCAAAGGCACTGAGGCAGAATTCATAATCTACTATAGGCTATGGCAAATTTAGGATCTAAAGTATTCTCAATATTCCAGGGGTCCTAAATCCCTGGTCCCATTTAGGATAAATTATATGAAATAGTTAACTTAACTTAACTTTGACTGGATGAGCAGATGCTGCTTGTATTCTCTTTGACTGTCAGGTTATGACTGGCTTGGACAGAATGCCCAACTGTACTGTTGTCTATTTTGCAGAAAAGAAGAACACCTTGTATCCTACTACGGTGTTTTCATAAGGGGTTGGTCTTACTTAATGACTTCCTTGACCTGCCTCTGAGTAGGCCAGGTCAGGTTACCAGGTCTGTGATTTTGGGCACTCAGAGAACAAAATGCAGCATCCCTACCAGCCAGGTCAGAGTGCTGTTACATCAATTTAGAAAACCACAAGTAATTGTGGAGGATAAGGAAAGAAAAATGTAGGTTACTCTGTCTTAGTATCCATGTGAACATACATGGCCTTAATGATGTTGTTCCAGTTTAGATTGAGAGGACTTCCTTGTGTAGATCGTCTTCCTTCTTTCTCTCCCTTATTCTTTGTTTAATAATTCTTATACGTGTAGGGTGTGAAGGTATAGTCAGTACATGCTAACTGTAAACCACCAGTGAACTCCACTGGGAGAAAAAATAGCCTAATCGTATTTCTTCTTTTCCTTTTTTGTTCCTTTTTCATATTTAGTTTTTCTTTGTGTCACCTACAATTTTGTAGAGCCGTCAGTACATGCTGACTATAAACCTCCTATATTTATCATTTCTCTCTTTTTTTTCATTGTCGGTACCTATTCATAATACCATAAACGGGCCTGCACTTGGCAGAATCGTCAGTACATGCTGACTAAAATGCTTTACCAAAAAAATCTTATTTTTCAATGTCCAGTAACAACACATGTCGATATACCTAAATAAATGTTACGTTCATGATAATGATGTAACCAGATTTAAGGCAACCTAAAATGCAGTCCTTTATGCATGTGAAAATCATTCTATATTTAATGAACTCGCATATCTGTGACAAGAAAAACAAAGTTGTCCGCTACTGGTAGCTTGTAAAAGAAAAGAGAAATGTGGTGCCCTTTGCAACCTGAATACTGCTTAACTTGAATGCATATGCAAAGCTCATCGCTCACTGTGCTTGGCGAGGAAAAACTACCGTAAATCGCCTATTAAAGGCCCATGGGCGGCTAAAATTAATTCGATAAAAAAGTGGAGGGGGCGTTAACAAGGTTAAAACAAAATTTCTGACCTTAACATATTTTTTGGGGTGGCCGTTTAGTCCTAAATCCATCACGGTAAAGTTGATTATTCGCGTGCGTGGTCTGGATTCAATCTAGCATTAACACAATCTTTTTTTTTTTTAGTGAATCGGAAAATTGATAAAAAGTTTACCGAAATCATTGTTTTATCCCTTTAAATCTTGGTTGTGCTGCAGCAAAATTAACGAAAATGTTCACAAATTTAACGATATCAACATTTAATCCAACACTATTCATGGGAGCATTTGTAATCACGGAAAAGTCAGCAATATTAGGCCAACGTGATCAAACATTGATGTGCGTAATATGGATTCCGTCTAGTGAAAACGCTTTACCTTTTTCCCATTTATTCTCAAATTTAGTTTATTAGATCGTCCTCCTTCCAATATCTAACATAATTCAAAGTTAAAACTAATTTTTATCCTTCAAACACACAAACCTCCAAAACAGACAAAGTGATTCACCACTGGAAAACGCGTGTTGACATTTATCACCATATAGTCTTATATTGTCGTCCAAGATGGAAGTTCCGGCGGAAATAGACGCGTAGGTCTGAACCCATGGAGCCCCAGTAGTGGACGCGAAGTGGTGGATGCGTCAAGACCGTGTAAGCGCTTGAAACCTCCGGTCTACCGTGTCCATTATGACGTTACTTCGGTTGGCGTTTTCCGGTCGTGAATCGCGTGTCTGTTTTGAAAGTTTTGTGATAGTTAAAAATTAGTTTTAACTTTGAATTATGTTAGATATTGGAAGGAGGACGAGCTAATAAACTAAATTGGAGAATAAATGAGTAAAAGGTATAGCGTTTTCACTAGACTGAATCCATATTACGCACATCAATGACCGATCGCATAGGCCTAATATTGCCGATTTTTGCGCGATTACAAATGCTCCCGTGAATCGTGTTGAATGAAATGTTGATTTCGTAAAATTTATGAATCTTTTCGTTAATTTTGCTACAAAACAACCAAGATTTAAAGGGATAATACGTTGATTTCTTTAAACGTTTGAAGCTATCAGTCAATTTCATGATTGACTAAAAAAAAAAAACAATTGGAAGGGGGGGGGCGTTAATAAAGCTACTATACGATTTCTGACCTTAAGGCATTTTTGGGGGGTGGGCGTTAACAAAGCCAGGGCGTTGATTACGCGATTTACGGTATTAGAGTGGACGGGTGACCCGTTAGAAGGTTACGCATGTATGGGTCCACTGTCTCTTAACGGGTGCCACTAGAGGCGCCTAGCATGCGGCCACGTTTGACCAACGCTTTAAAAACGACACATCAATGGTCCTCACTTGTTGCCCCTCTGGAACGGGAGACAAAAAGGTAAGAAAAAAAATATGATTGGGCTCATAAGGATGAAGAAAAATTATATGGGCAGCGATATACACGGGTGACATAAAAGTGAAAAAAAAACTTTACGAGGCGTGTTAACAATGGATCAAGTAGGCTACCAAGGTGTGTTGCTGCAATAAAGTTATTCATGTATAACGCGATGTACGCAAGCGAATAGATTTTATAACCGTTCTTGCAACTTAACTGGTTTAGGGTACAAGTGGGCAAAACAGAAGCATCAAACTATATCAGGGTGTAAAGCAGTTTTTAGATGGAAACCAGTGATTGGACGTCTTGTGCATAATGAAGGAGTAATAGCTATGTAGTTGAGAGTGAGTGCAGCGAGTACACAACTTCATCAAGTAGCAACCTAAGTAGATGAACAGAATATTAGCTGGGAAAAGGATATCTCATTTGCAACATGCCTGGACGTCTGTTTGTATGAAATATACAGAATGGTGGTGAAAGATAATGTGGACATGCCAACAGTTTGGAGGGTATTATGTTGTATAAATATAGATTATTCATTAACCTCATCTATCATTTCTTCAGTTGCATGGCAACAGGTAACACGCAAGGATGCATGCACAATCTACCTGGTTATCACCCACCAACCCTAGCTGCACCTTGCGAAGGATTATGGTCCTATGTAATAAGGAATTTATTCCCACAAACAATGTTGCGGGAATTAAGCCCCGTATATTCGGCAGCTGCTACATAAATCGCATATTAAACACCCAGTTAATGCTAACACCCAGCCCCCCTAAAATGCTTGAAGGTCAAAAATCATGACATACTGTTGTTGACGCCCACCGCATCATCGATTTTCTGTAGCAAAATTAACTAAAATCTTCTTACATTTTAATGAAATTATAGTTTCCTCCCTATAACTCTTGCTTTTTCTGTGGCAAAATTAACTAAAAGCTTCATACATTTAACAAACTCAACTTTTAATCCAGCACGATTCATGGGAGTGATTGTAATCACGGAAATAGTCAACAATATTAGGCCTACAGATCGATCATTGACGTGCGTGATCTGGATCCAGTCTAGCGACAACACAATCTCTTTATTTTCATTTACTCACAAATTTAGATCGTCCACCTTCCAATATCTAACATAATTCAAAGTTGAAACTAATTTCGAACCATCACCAACCTTCAAAACAGACGTGATTTACGACCGGAAGCACGTGCTTGAAGCATTTTTCCCATCCTTTTCTGAGTTTCCCGGAGAGAGTAATCCACGCCGGAGGTTCGGGCGAAAGTGGACATACAGGTCTGGACGCGTGGAGCCTCCAGTAGCGGATGCAAGTAACAACGCTCAAAGTGGCCAATCGTGCAGCATCCAACTTGTCCATCCACCGCATCCATTATAACGTTACTCTGCTTGGTGTTTACCGGTCGTGAATCGCGTGTCTTTTTTGAAGGTTGGTGATGGTTAGAATTTAATTTTAACCTTGAATCATGTTAGATATTGGAAGGAACACGAGCTGATAAACTAAATTTGTGAATAAATGAGAATAAAGGCATTGCATCTTCGCTAGACTGAATCTAGATCACGTATGTCAATGATTGATCGCGTAAGCCTAATCTTGTTCACGATCTTGATCTGCTCATGTTACCGAAAGTTTGTATCGTTAGAAATTAGTTTTACTGCAAATTATGTTGAATTTTGGAGAAGAAACTGTACAATAACCTAAATTTGTGAATGAATGAGTGGAATTTATAAAATAAATAATACCATATTTACCCGGTTAGACGTGCCGGGCGCTAAGCAAATTTGAGTGGAGGGCGCTTCTATCTGAAGGTAAAAAACGTCACTAGTGCATACCGTAATACCAGCTGCATTTGGCCTTCCAACACATTTATTATCTTGTAATCCTAGGTTAAATGAAAACTATTTTGCTTTTTAGTACTGTGTACTACCTTTATAATGCAAACTTTTTAGAACGTTTAACGATTGGTACCATAAATATTCAGCAATGAACGCTGCTTGTCTGTAAAAAACGCAATTGCTATAGCGCACATTAAAGAAGTTTATCGGTTAAACGCTCCAAGCACTTATCTGTGCAGGAAGAGGAAATTGAACCAAAGCGGAGTAAGCGATCAACGATGCAATCATGGAGGAAGAAAGATGCGACACTTAAAATGCAGAACGAAATTGGGTGCTATTAATTAAAAGTTGATTTCAAATTACGATATTAGCAATTAAAACAACTGAAACCTTGAAATGAGCAACAAGTTTTCATGAACTATTACAAGAGATGCATGGCAAAAAGTGGAAAAATTTATATTTTTTTAACTTGATTTTCACTTGATTTTAACTAGAGTTCGGTAGGTGAACGTTTAGGCTTATTGAGAAACAGGTCTTTTTTTCTGTTTTAGCATGCAAAATATCTCTCGTGTAACCAACAGGCCTGATTTTTTATTAATTTGTTTTTTAATTTTGCGTATTTTATGTAGGCGCATGCATATAAATAGTACTGGGCGGTATCGCGGTTATCGGTATTTTTTGAATACCGAAACCGTAATCGGTATTTGCATAATACCGAAATACCGTACATTTTTAGTGTCTAGCTGATTTTTTAATAACTTTCCAATATACCATTCCAATACCATTCTAAGCGTTTTTTAACCAGCTTTCCAATGTAGCTAAATTCAAATTGATAGCATAAACTGTTCAGAAGTTATAGGGGGAAAACCAATGACCAATTTGCTAAATATTTACTCAGTCTTTAAAGTTGACTAAATCATTCAGGTAGAGTGAACAATTAGTCTGTACAAAACATAAACATCTATCCAAATGTTTTTTTTTTTTTTATTCGGTTAGGATCCGGATCTGATTCAGCCAATCTTGTAAATTATCTGGATTTGGTAAAAGTAGATTCAGTCGATTCCTAGATTTTATGCTTCGTTTTAAGGTGTTTATTCCGAGCAACGATTAAACTGTAACCCGATCTCCGAGACCGATTCCAATCAAAGTGGCGGAGTAGCAGCAGAGGTGCACTGATATTGAAATCAGACATCTGGTATGCCCTTTATCATTTAGTAGCAGTTTGGCACGAGGGTATGCTTAAACTACCCAGGTAAGCGGATACCGATACCGGAATACCGAACATACCGAATATTTTTTTTTCAGAATATCGATACCGTACCGTACCGAAAATTCCCGATACCGCCCAGCACTACTTATAAATGGGGACAAAAATAATGAAATGTGCCAACATTTCATATAGGGGCGCTTCTAACTGAGTAGGAGTATTAATTTTACAAGCCCATGGGCTTTTAACACGCGATTTAAAGTCATCCAGGTCTGGAAGACAAAAGAAATCCCCCTAGTCTAATATCGAAATCACCTTAATGGTTAATAAATACGAATGCAAACCTATTTATGTTGCCTTTTGGACTTATATGTCGAACTACCCGAGCTGGGAATTGAACCCACGACCTTTGAAATCAAAGGCCGAGGTTCTACCGCTCAGCCATATTAACACCGCCAAAAGGAAAAGTCCATAGGCAACATTTAACACGCACACATATACATGTAAACATACACTTTTCCAATCGCCCTGGAGGGACGCTTGCTTGCGCGCCACACACCAGAGAAATCGAAAAGAACACACAATAAGCGTTAATGGTTGTTATTCAGCCATAGGCCTAATTTGTTCCCATTTAAGATATATGTCATATTTGCCGTTTGCAGAAACTGGGGAGAGCTTTTTCAGTTATTCCAATTCCAATCAAAGTGGCGGAGTAGCAGCAGAGGTGCACTGATATTGAAATCAGACATCTGGTATGCCCTTTATCATTTAGTACCAGTTTGGCACGAGGGTATGCTTAAACTACCCAGGTAAGCGGATACCGATACCGGAATACCGAACATACCGAATATTTTTTTTTCAGAATATCGATACCGTACCGTACCGAAAATTCCCGATACCGCCCAGCACAACTTATAAATGGGGACAAAAATAATGAAATGTGCCAAGACATACGCAGTTGAATTTGTGAATGGGCTCATACCACCACTTGAGAGAGTTTGCAGTACATAGCCCATGATACGAAAGTAGCCTTCCAAACTCGTATCCTCCCCTTAGCTGTACCGGCCCGCATGGGAACCATCTCGATTCCCCTCGGATGAGGAATGCTACTAACGAAACTGCATCACAACACATTGCCAGCAAGCCCATTGAAGATCTCACCAGCTCCACATCTTCCTTGAGTGATGATTAACCAAAAATCGTGAAAAAAAAACACAAAGGTAAGACAGTCTGTAAGTCGTAAGACTTTCTGATTCTAAAATAGATAAAATAAGAAACCTGTCGCAGCTCATGACTACCGACAAGTTGTTATCCTTCTTATCTATGCTTTACCTCCGAAGTTTTTATGACAGTTAAACCAAAAATCTAGATGGACTCGATTTGTACTATTTATGTACTGGAACATGGGTACGGAAGAAGGTAGAGAAACAAATTAAAAAAAACATGAAAATTTTAACGAAGCTTAAAATTCGTTTTTACTACCCTAAAATACCTTCAGTATGTGCTTAAATCATTTCGATTTGCTTTATTTGTGCCCGAAATCAATTTAAATTCCATTTTAAAATCCCATAAAATTTGCTTGTCACCCGCTTGGAGCACTGTTGTCGCGTTACATATATGCTAGCACAGCAGCCCCGTTTTGAACCTTTAAGTTTCTCTCAGTTAACCACTGGGTTTGTTAGCGGGGAGGATGGGTGGGTTCTACTGAAGGTAAGTATTTTAAGATAATAAAAACTAATTTTACATTTCGTTAAAATTTTCGTTTCTTAATATCTGCAAAATACTAACCTTCAGTATGTAGTGACTTTATCATATTGTGGAGGGTTAGCACGAACCCGGCAAAGCTTATGGTAAAACGTCCACCAAAGTTTACCTCAAATATTTATTCTACGTATATAAACTGCACACGTTTCGTTTCAAGTTATGCCCATTTTTCATAGAACTTCAAGAATGTTACTCATTTCATTGAATGCATCATTCTTGGGTAGCAGTTAGTTTTGGACTGCAGTCCTACTCCACTGCCGTCCATCATGTGTGCATGTTTCACAAAAATGTTTGTTGCAGTTCAAGAATGAACCATATTTCACTGAATGCGCCATTCTTGTGTTGCAGTTGGTTTTGGACTCCAGTCCTACCCTACAGCCTAATAATGTGACTTTTTCCTTTAAATGTGCATCCTTCGAAACACTTACATTTATGGCGAAGTGTGAAACGGTTGTTTAGTTTGTCCAGACCATGCTGGTGCTCCGATGTCACATGTCATTCCAACGTTATTGACCTTCAAAGTATTGCCTCTTTTATACCATGGCTTCTGATAGATGGAGACCTAAAGAGGTGTACTAGGCTATACGTTCGAAGAACTTGCTGTGAAAAATCCCTCCTAATGGCGTCCCACTGCCGTCTGTCCAAGACAATGCATGCAGTCGTAGGTCCTGACTCTGCACTTCATTTGGCGTGAACACTTCAGAAAAATTAAAGACGTCTAGCGAGAGGATTGAACATTCCACATTAATAACAGTCTGGATAAAATGTGAAGTGTGTGGTACACCAATCTCATTGTTACGGCTTCAGACAGTGTTTTCTTACCAACGAGCAACAGGGAGCTCGAATTGACGCTGAAAACTTACATCGCCGTTGGGTGTCCACATGGGGCAAGAGCCGCGATGTTTTCAACACGAGTCATGGTAATCAGCAGACCTCTGCCCCGAAGAAACATCATGGGAGAATGAAATCATAGTTCCTTGCTTAAAAAAGTGAGAATGGGTGTCTTCTCTGAGGAAGGAAGTCGACTAGAGCGATAAGCCGCTGCAACGAGAGCCACCAGGAAGGCGACCTCTGTGACACTGATGAGGTTTGTAAGGGAACATGAAACCTTTCGGAAGACATTCAAGAGCTGATGGAGAGCTCAAACGAGACTACGTTTTCCAAATTCTCCAAGTTTTGGGAGACCTTTCTGGAGGAAAAATAGTCCTGAGGTTATGATGAAGCAAAGGACATGGGATTCTTAGCAGTCTGCTTATCGAAAGGTTTAACAAAGCGAGGCCCAAAACTGATCCAGGACATGTATTAGGACCGAACCCCTGCTCATTGTACTATCCGTGTCACTTTCCTGAAAACTTTCATTAATCATAATGAAAGACGTCTGTCGACAAAGAAAATCCACTTGGGTATTGGGAAAGAAAACCAACTTACATATTCTTCCACCCGCGAAGGTGAAGAAAAACGGTTAAGAGTATTCCCTGGAATTTAAAAAGAAGAAATGCTACGTTCTCTATGTTCCTCTCCAATTATGCAAAGGTCATGATTATAAGGCCCATTCGGCATCCTGAATGGAGCCTGCCCTTCATCAAATAACATCGGAATTCGAGGAGGGCGAGCAGAAGAAATACAGGGGAGTTGGGTCCAAACGTATGTCGACCCGAGTTTAAGTTGGCACACTGATGCCTCGATGTCACCAAGATGGTTCCCTACACCTTTAGAAATCTCGTTTTACTGTGAACGTCTAGCGCCCCTCTAACCTCACTGCAAGCATCCGGAGGTGTCCCCTGAATAAACTGTTGGCGTGATACCCAAAATTTTTTAAACGTACTTTCAGTGCCTTAACATTGGCACAAAAATGACAAAGGAGGTTGATTTATGAGGTCGCTTGGTTTGTGACGATGGCAAAAGCGTTTCCCTCGGTTACATGTTAGTGTTTATTTAATCTACAAATTCCTCGTTGCCCTCATAAAAACCTACGAGTAGCCATTTACAGAATTGATCCCGGGTCGAGTCACATAGGGAAATTGGATACAGTTTTGTCATAAATCCCCATTTCCTTATTTGGGTTGTGAAAATCATGTGACCGAAATTTTAAATAATCCAGGTGAATACGGGAGAGGTGTAGCCATCCTTTAAGTTTCCACATTCTGAACTTTTCCCAGTTACTTTCCTCCTGTTTACCAACAAAGTCTCCATGTTTCTGCTGTTGACGTTCTCGAAAATGTAAAACCAAAAGCCTGAATTCCATCCTTGACACTAATTGGTTTGTATTCGTTGCAAGCAAATTTTTTTGTCCAACTTGTTTAACGCCCGTGAGCTGAAAGCTTCACAATCACGCCACTAGATGGCGTTGCCCCACGGCAGAGCCCAATTACCGAGATAAAGAAGCAGCAAGCGGGAGGCAGCGAAGAACCTTTTTACGAAAGCCCATTTCATTCGAACTCGTGAACGGAGTGAATGCCAATTTCATGTTTCTGTCGAGGTGTGATATGTTGATATAATTGACTTGCTGAATTCCATTTAGAAGAAATTCACTTGAACTTCAAAGTCACACCGTAACATATTTTCAAAATTTGAAAATTCTCGATTATCATTGCTCAAATGAGTTGTCACCAACGAGGAGTCAGAAATTAGGAATAGTGATTCCGTAAGTTAAAACCTTAACACCCATCCATGCAGTCAGATGGGAAAACAATTCTAGAGTCAGTGTGACGTACGATATTTTTGTTAAATCTCCATTATATATATTTTTTTTGGGGGGGGGAGGGGTGGAGCGTGATGAGTGGTGAGCTGCAGCGAGAACCCAACGACAATGTGTAATCAAGTTTTGTTGAAATGTTTTTTAGTCATCAGCATCTTCAGCCCAAATACGGTGATTAGATTTAAAAATGTTGTTTGGCCATTCATTAAAACCATGCAATGAGGACATCAGACATGAGAGAAATGCTCAGTTATGGTTTACTTCCCTTTATATATAGAGTGTGTATTTCCCCTTTTCCATTTGACGAAAAACGTGTACGCCGTCGAATGAGACACTTTACTAAAGACACAAGGGACCATAAGACCCAGAATCGTTGTGGACGTTACTTTTCTTGTCAGTTGTCATTCAATGCTCTTTTCCAATCTGCCATTATCCTTGCTGAGCCGTAAAAAAAAAAAAAAAAAGAGTCCTAATTTTAGTTTCCTCCCTCCTAAAACATTTGCAGTTGTTGACTGTCCTTGTCATAGTAGTTTTCTTTCAAACCCCCTTATTTTTCCGTGTCATTCATTAGAGGCGTCAGGTTTCAGTTTATTACTGTTTTCCTGGTGATCTGAAAGTCAATTAAAAAGCTTCGTGGGTGGTCCTAACACACCGACACACTTTTCTAGATAGTGTGACTAAGCTTATAGGTCGAATCTCTACAAATGACGTGCATTCTGAATGGTTCCGATGTACAGAACACCACAACACTGAAAATAGGGGAGAAAACACAGTAACTGTTGCAGACAGGACCAACTGTTGCATTTGGTCCAAACTCCTCGCTGCACCCTGTGCATGGAACTGACGTACGAGAAATAGAACGACGAAATCCGTGCAACAGGCGCTACCATTAAAGGAGCAGAGGGGAGGTGAACCCTCTTCATTCAGGGCGAATTTTCTATGCATCAAGTTATCCTCTGAGTGACAAAATAAGGTGAAACGGTCGAGAAATCCACTTTACATCACCGTTTAATTACTTAATCCAAACTTCGTTTGTCTACTGTCATCCACCATACAACAAATTATGAACGGTATGAGTGTGTCGTAGCCATGTGATGTTTCAATTTGATCGATCACTCCCTCCTGTCCACCTTCCCAATGCAGATACAATGGGAGAGTCCACTTGTAATGCGGGCACAAAGGGGAAAAGAGGAACGCTCTGCCCTGACAGGTTAAATTAAAAGTTTTCAGTATTCTTTCATTCAGAAATACCTTCGTACTTTGCTTGTAAGTTTGTGAGATTGATCGGTCACTCCCTCCTGTCTCGCTTTCCAATGCTGAGAGAATGGAAGAGTACACTTTCAATGCGGGTGCTGGTGGGGGGGAGAAGAGTCTTGATAGCAAATTCGATAACGGAAGTAAGCATTCAGTCTCATTAACTCATGACGGCATCAATTTTAAAATCTGTCTGTGAATTGTACACGAGTGATATTTGTTGAATTGGCTGACAACGTTTATTACATGAAGACCCACATTTTTTTTTTAAAGTTTGGGAGCCGGTTTGAGGAAATTCATTCAGCCTCCAACGACTGCATTAGTGTAGCGTGATATACAGGTAGGCTCCCGATTTCCTTTGAATACGAGAGGTCCCCAAGAAAAGCTGATAAAGGGATTCGAACTCACTATCTTCCCGAACGTTTGACGTGTTCTAATTTTGTGTAAACGTGTCCAAAATAAACCATTCAGGTTATGTAATACAGGCATGGTGGCAGGCTGTTCAGTGAAACGTAACCAAGCCATATGGCGGATTGGGTGGCAATTCGACCAGTAGGGTTGGCAAAAAATAAACTGGTCAGCGATTTGATACAGACAATCGACTGAGCAATTCGGCGATATGTCACTTAAAAATTCGTTTGGCAATTCAGTTACATTATTTTTATTTCTCCCACTTTGCAAAGTCCCAAGCACAGAAGAATCGGCGATTCGTCACTGTGTACAGTACCGTAATCGCCCCCGAATAAATATGGCAATGCAACCCATTACGAGATGCGTTATTTTTTGTTGAATCGCCCCTAAAGTCAACTTAGGCGGTTGTGTGCCATGGATTAAGGTGAGTTTTTCATCACTGTATGCATATCGCATTCTTTGGTCCTATCTGCATGTTAGGCAGATTAATTCTTTCGCAACAGATTATTGCTCCCAACTCCGTTGGAGTTTCCAGTCTACTGGATTTATAGGGGAGAGAATTAGTGAGATATTTCCCGTCTCCTATCTTGCCTTTTCTCAACTAGAAGATATTGGGATGGTCTTGAACTCCGTACAACGTGCGACTTCGGACGTTCACGTACTGTTATTATAAAACGACAGCAATAACCCTGTTTCAATTGTCTCCTGCTAGCCCTTGTCAGTTTGGGGAGAAACATATGACAGTTTGACCCATCTACACACACAAACTTTAAGTTATATTACCTTTCCGTTTTCTTTATTCAACGTCTTCTTGGGGCAGTTTATAATACCACTTTTAAAATCACACTTTCGATCTTGGGATTGGAGTTTTCCCACTTGCCACTAAGAGAGAGCAGCGTAAACATGTTGTTGTTTGCTAAAAGAGCCAGCTGAATTCCTGTCCAGACATACAGCGAGGCCGGTACCAGCTGAGACAAAACAAACAACTGTTGCGAACATTCAAGTTAAGGCAATTGTGAGTGATGCAGTTCCAAAAGCACTAACTCTCAAACAGATAGAAGAAGCTACAAATGCTGATCCAACCCTACAGAAAATAATCAAGAACATTGCCACAGGGTCATGGCCAAAAGAAGAAAGCACAAATCCGTTTCGTCAGATTCGGGACGAACTGGTTGTGGACAAAGACAGTCAAGTCATACTGCGGGGTCACCGCATTGTTGTACCTACGTCACTTTAAACAAAAGTCGTGGCCGTAGCGCATGAGAGCCACCAAGGAGAATCTAAGACGAAAGCCCTGCTATGCGAGAAAGTTTGGTTCCCAAACATGGACCAAGAATCACAAAACAAGTGAAACACTGCATTGCGTGTCAAGCAACGACAGAACCAAATGCACCAACGATGATGCCTTTGAAGACGAGCCCACTACCACCAGGACCGTGGCAACACGTCTCTATCGATTTTCTCGGCCCAGTGCTCGATGCTAAATATCTTATGGTGATCATTGATGAATACTCGCGATACCCAATCGTGTGTGTGATAAACTCAACAGCTGCAGTGACAGTCATGCCTAAGCTGAAGGAAGTGTTTGCCCTATTCGGAAATCCTACGCAAATGAAAACAGACAATGATCCACCATTCTCGAGCGAAGAGTTTGAAGCCTTTGTCAAATCACATGGTGTCCACCATCGCAAAATGACGCCATACTGGCCGAATGCTAACGCAGAGGCCGAGAGATTCATGAACCACTTGTGAAAGCACTAAAGAGTCTCACAAATCCTAGGATTACCGTGGCAAGAACAACTCACCACATTCCTACAAGGATACAGAAACACCCCGCACCCAACAGCGGGGATAACACCCGCAAGCATGCTGCTAGGCAGGCACATGCGAACGGGACTCCCAGAATTGTTACCAACGCTGGCCGATGACAAAGTCAGATTACGTGATGCACGAGAAAAAGCAAAGATGAAAGACTGTGCTGACAAAAAACTAAAACAACGACAAGCGTCGAAACACGGAGACACAGTACTTGTGCAACAGAGAAAAGTGAACAAAATGTCGCCCCCGTTTGATCCCGTACCATACAGAGTTACTAACGTAAAAGGTACAATGATAACCGCGACGAGAAAAGGGCACACCATAACCAGAAATCAGTCTTGGTTCAAAGTGATTCCTCCACAAGCCAGTGGAGCCGATTCAGTTGAATCCTCATCTGCAACGAATGGCAGAAGGGAAGTGAAAGAGGGACCCATTTATTTCCAATCTCCAACGAGAACTACTTTTTTGAAGAAGACAATACGCCAATGCCGGAGACTCAGAGATTTGCCCAACGAGATGTTCGCCCACAACTGAGGCAATCGAGTCGGGCCATCAGACCTCCAGCATACCTTGTTGACTATGATACAACCTAAACTTTAACTATCCCAAAGTTCATTGTGCATGCAATCTATAATGTAACCATCATGCATGTACCGTCTTAATTACTATGAGGGGAGTGACGTGGTAGGCTAAGCATGTGCCGCCGCGCCAACATTTATACTAGCTGTAGCGTATCCAGATGCATATAAATACATGGTAAAAATAAATATTGGCTGTAGTATTGACGTCCGTCGTGTACCTCGCCTGGTTTTACACAAATAACTACATAAAGATGCAGCATATCAAGCCAACAAAGCTTAATTCAGTTACATTACTTAAATGGCGGACGGGAGACAGTGTGAGCGGCGTGTCCTCTCGCCTGGCTGCCTCACCACCAACTCTCAGACTAAGCTCGCTTATTAGGGACAACAGCCCCAGCGAGGTAGCAGCGCGGGAGGAAGCGCTACCTCACAACACTTCCACATTCAGGTCCGAGCGTATGTAAGCTGATTTAACATCGTATTGCTTGACAACGTAGCTATAGCTAGCAACATTTTAAGGCAACTGGGCCTTGACAACTGGGTTTGCAGCATCGTCATAGTTGCGTCCGGCTCTCATATTTGTGCCACACGCAACTAATCGTGCCTTATGTTTTTGTAGAGACCCGTCAGCATTGTATTTCTTTGCGAAAACCCACTTGGGCCTTATTATTCTCTTGCCAACCGGTCGGGGAACATATTCCCAAAGATTTAACTCATTTAACATGCCCAACTCGGCGTCCACTGCCGCCTTCTAATAATGAGAGTCTGGACTGCCCATAGCCTGTTTAAAGGTAGCTGGGATTGGGGCACTGAAACTAACAAACCCACAAGAGACCCAATCAGGATACCAAGTCTCTATATAAGTATAGGTTGGTGCAGGATCATCAAAAACATTAA
>JAHWFP010042438.1:0-32397 GCA_023313725.1 Lithobius niger | reverse complement strand
GCCCTTTCTTTAAAACAAACACAAGGGGTAGGGCTTAGTCCCTGGAGATACCCTAGATAGATAGATAGACCCTTTTAATTACCCTTGATGCAAAGAAAACATTTCCAGTTTTCGAACGAGCCTAATTGGAGTCAACCACCTGAATTAGAAACGTCGGAAAATCAAAAGTTTAAAATGAGTGAAACATCCAACGGTGACTGTAATACCAGCCCCTAGTAAAACGGGCATAGCTCAGTCTGTAACAATGTTGGAACCATTTAATTACTCTTCATGGAAACGAGACATTCCCACCTTTCTAATGAGCCTACTTGGAGTCATACAACTGAATTAGAAACGACGCAGCAATGGTTGAAAGTTTTAAGTTAGCAAATTGAGACATGTACCTTTTAGGCTTGGTTTTGATGTGCAAACTAGTGTTTAAAATAGCAAAGTTTTCTCCCCTCATTCAGAAAGGTTCTAACGGGTCCTTACCCAAAAACCCAGCTTTCATTTCGAATTATCCAAACAGTTCATTTTTTAAATTATTTAAAACATCTTTCTAATGCTTGACTGTAATATTACTTACGGAACATAAATTACAAGAAAATGCTGAACTGCAAGAAAACATTTTACAAGAAGATTTCGTTCTCAACTCAACATCGGCACAAGACCGATCTTTTTTCCAAATATGTAATTAATTTCAAAAGCTTAAAATTAAATTACAATACTTCTTCAGAAACTGCAAAGTTAAACGAGAACTAGTTACAGATGTCCAAGCTTTCATAAAAATATGCATGGTCTTACAATTATTATTTAACAAAATAAAACATTAGTATAGGTCCAGATTCTACCATCTTTAAGAAAATAATATTCAGAATTGTGATCATGCTTCATTTTCAAGTTATGTAATAAAAAAGGATCATTATTAATAACTTACACTAAAAATAAATGGTATTTTTATTTAAAACAAACAGCAAACAAATAACATCGAGTGCGATGAAAAGATTGAAAATAAAAACTATTTTTCTCGTCGAGTTATGTTTCGCAAGGAAGATCGCAAAACAACATATTGAAGAATATAAATCGTTTAACAGAATAAAGAAACCCATTTTTACTATTTACTAATAAACAACGAGACCATCGACCTACCAGAAAGGGAGAGGCGGGTGTCTCTGGTGTATTAATTGTGATCTCCCTTACAATGAACAGTTAGAACAGAAAATAAATAGCAAATGAGTATGAGGACATACTTTCTGCAGGGCCTACCAGTAAACTCCAAGAAGTGACCAAAGTGTGTCTTGATGATCTTCTGAGTCTACAATCTTTTCCATGTCACACTTGGCTGGCCATCGAAACTACTCCCTAGTGGTTTACTGGAAGGCAGTCAGGTTATCCGTCGGTATGACTGGAAGGTTGATCGCCTTGTTGGTTGTAGACCTGAGACACACTGGCCGGGTTGTTTCCCAGGTTATCTGCTGGGGGATGTCAACCCGGTTAGCCGTCGGGTTAACAGATGGGCAGGCTGCCCGACAACAAAAGGAGTTGACCGGCTTGATGACTGCATGGGGTCAACTGCTGTGCTGTCCACAGTGTTTACTGCCCTGCTGGACGTCGTGTTGACTGCACTAATGACCGCTGTGTTTACTGCCCTGATAACTGCCGTGTTTCCTGCTGGATGACCGTCGTGTTGACTGCACTGATAACCGTCGTGTTGATTGCCCAGATGACCTTGTTGTAGTCCTTCGTCTTTTCGTTTTTGTAGGTAGTTGAGGTGGCTCCCGGCGACTGAAGTCGGTGATGAGAGAACGATCATCGAAACGGTTTGGACGTCAATGTTGTCCGATGGAAGAAGATTCCCTAACAGCTGACTGCCGAGAACATCCAAACCATTCGTAGACAGATGGCCCGAATGGCAGGAGAGACGAATGACCAGTGGGCGGACTCGAATCTGCAGAGAAGAGCTGGCCACCTGCAGGAGGGACGATTGAAAGGTTTGTCGGCATAATGGGTGGAGAAGAGCTCAGCAGGAAAGCAGACTCGGGATGCCGACAGGGTGTTCTGTGAACTAGCGGGATTTTGAGTGCATGCTTTGACGTCGATGGCTTTGAATCCTGCAATATCGACTTCAAAGATTTCCCTCAATCGCGAGACTTGCTTGATAATTGTTCAAAATCGTGCGGCGACCGAGATTTCTTAAACAGTGGGACATCCAACATTGAACGTATGACAAGGGAGATATACATTATATTGGATCGAAGATCGGTTCGAACTTACTTAATCAGTTAAAACAGTTGGGTCTGTTGGTCAAGGACAACCGCTTGTCAAACACTAAACACCACTGTAACAGGTGCCAATACACAATAGAAGGCTACAAGTGGACAGAATAGACGAATCTTGCTGCGGTCTATTGTCGTCGATCACGACAATCTCTAATTCGGTGGCCAGTCGACCACAAGGCCAGAGAACCATGCGGCGCGAATAGGTAGTGGCTGGCGACAAGGCATCGGGATGAGCTGGTTTTCTCTTCATAGCCAGACATCAGAATCACACCACGAAGCTAGAATGGATTCGGCCGAACGTTGATGACACAAATCAGAAAGAATGGAAGTCACATGTCCTGCAGGCACTGTGCTACGGATAGCAGGATGCCGAAATATCGTGGACCTCCAATGATGCCATAACTTTGTTGGGAAGGATAAAAACCACTGAAAAACATACAATGAAGCACACAAAGATCAACATATCCAATACCGAGGCCTACCAAGAACAATGCGAATTGTTCTTATGAGCCGTAACAATGCGAGTCCTATTTCCCAATAATTTAGAGCATGAGCGTACATCCGTACACTCTGCATGTCCTGAAGAAGCTGAGGTCAAGCGCTCGAAATGGTACATCTCTCAGAGAGATCATAAGAGTGCTAAGGGAGCAGCCTGCCAGTCAAAATTATTGAGGCACTAGGTCATTAAGAGAGCATTATCCTGTGGTAAGTTAAAAGGGAAAGTAAGTATTTTTTGGATGGATAAAGAAATATACGTGTATACATACGTACATACATTATATATCGCACAGAATTCAACCGTTGTGATCCTTTCCTTGCTCACAATCGCTTCTCTGTTGCATGACCTTGTAAAGAAGGCCTGAGTTCTTCACCCGATTTGAGAGGATACCTCAACTCAAACTATCAACAACCTGAGGGAAACTTCGTTTACGGCAACAAACACTTTTTTTTTCTCGGCACCTCGGCCGTGAAAAACCCCAAATTTCAAACGCCTGTATCTTACAAGAAAATGGACCAATCTGTCTCATCTACACAGCTCTAATAGCCACGAACTTTATCTATTTCCCCCCGCAAACAGAACTAGAAAATTCCATCTAGAAGTCATTCTACAGCATTTTGAAAAACGCACGAAACCTATGCCGTAAAATCACCGTAGCGCACGAGACGCCATTTTCACTATTTGTAAAAATGTGTATTTACTTTTTATTTTCACTTAGGCATAAAGCCGAAAACATTAGTTTAGTGTTTGTAGGGAGGAGCTTCCTCTGCGAAGGTACTTAACCTCCATAATAATTGTACAGATACTTTGTTTTGATATTTCTTAAGTAGATTTAAGGTGACGATCTAAGATGCACTTGAGAAATGTCAGACACCCAAAAACCCTAATTTTACGTCTACAAATATTAACTCAAATATTTAAAATGCGTTTTAGCATTTGCTGGTAACCATAACTTTTATTTTATAATAATCTTTTAACGTAATCTTTTGCCATCCCAACTACCGGAGCTCAGGCAACATCTAACTTACGAATTTTCCCGTACACGTCTTTTCTAATTTTCCGTAGTTGTTCGTAGCAAAACCGACTTGGCTTTCAATTTCCCAAAGTAAACTTGGCTTCCCAATGTTAATATCCGAATTTATTGAGATCATTCCTTCAATAGCCGTGATGCCTAACATCGTGGTTAACTAAGAAAACAATCCGTAGTAATTAAAGGCCTTATTCACGTTCCAAACAATGAGCTTAACTCTACCGGCCTCTCTTTATCACGCAGTCCATAGTTATTCCTTCAAACGGCGCCAAGCGAAAAATCCTTTGCGCTGCCGACTTTTCTATTGTTCTCAAGGCCCTCAGCCAACCAGACCTCGCAGCTCTCCTGGTCGTCCGCGCAAACTTCCGGTAATGAGTATATAACCCCAGCCCCAGGAGGCAATCGTTAGCACACAGCCCCGAGCGCTGCTCGGGGGAGCACACGCTCAGCAGATCTCAAAGCCAGAGGCGACTACGCCAGTCGGTATAGGAGATGTCCCGTCCGAATATTGCCATGCCGGGCAAAGGTAGTTGGTTCGTATTAGACTAGTGTTAGTTTAGAAAATTTAATTTTGGAAATCCCATTCGAAATTTTAGTTTTAAACTTAACCTAACCTTAAGGTTTGAGGGAATTATGGAGGTGGAGCCATAGTCGGCATTCTAGGCCCCCATCGCCATAACGTCAGGGTTCACGGTCACTTTCTAAAAACCAGCTTTCCTTCCGTGTTTATTATTATTAACTTAATCTAAACACTAAATCTGCATTTAGAAGACGTATTTTCAGGGTGCTTCTCCAAATACTAAGGATCTACAGATTTGAAGATTTGATTCTAGGTCGAACTTAGAAAACATAGTCTTGACTATTTGTGTGTAATTCCCGCGGTTTGCACCAAATAGATTTATTTCATGTAATTCCCGCGGTTTGTATGTTATAACGGGTTCCCGAGGTCCCACAAACATTTTCTAACATCTTGTAGTTGAAGTTTGAGTTGAATTTAATTGTAAATTCTTGTTGATTTTTCCTGTTGTAAAAATCGTCGTGCTTTAATTTAAAAGCCAATTTTGTTGTAAACCTAGTTGAAACGAAGTGTAATTGTTTTTATATTTTGTCTGCATTTTAATAAACCTACGAGTTTGTAAAACGCCTGTTTTTCTACTAGTTAGACTAAATGTAGAAGTTAAAGTTCTTAAGAAAACCACTTAATAATTAAACTTAGAGCTGCATTTAGAAACACCTACCTGGTGGCAGCGAATACCCCCCTTTAAAGTTATCTAGTTAGCCTACAGTTAGGACAAATGACTCTCTGTTACCCATGCTGGGCCAGTAGCATACGTGTGCTGTTTTCCGCGAAAGTAAAAACCGCCACCGAACTAGAAGTTTAGAGGTCAAAACCACATTGATGTCGGAGAAGTTACAAGCACTTTGAGAATCATAGCTTCAGCCGCTACAACCTTCGACCTTGTACATTAATTTTGTCCCCAATGTACTATTCTTCCCAGTGTTGCGAGATACAGATAAATATGAATGAAATGCAATATGAACTAATTGATTTTTTGTTTCATTTTTTATTGTTGTTCTGTTTCATATAAGTGAGAAAAAGAACCCGGTTTCCTTCGATACACTTAAAATGTTATGAAAACTATCAATCTTACCTGTAAATACTAGGAATGAGTAGGTAACTATTGTAATGTATATGATACAGATCCAGTCTAAACAAATTCCTAACCAGCGAGTTCCTGACATAAACAAAAACCATGTAGACGAGTGTAAGTCTTGGTGCAAGTCAAACTCTTGACAAAAAGAGTCTTCGGCTCCAAAGGCACGTATGGTGCAAAGACCATGGAGAGATGTACTTAAATGTGTAAACACAGGACTCCGAGCTACAAACAAGAATATAAAATTCAGTCAATATTAAAAAGGATATGGAATTCAAACAAACACTGTTAATGTGCTAAATTTTGGTTGGTCGTTGTTATTACTTGTACCAAGAGTGTAAAATATAAAATTGGTGGAATCAGTGAAGTCATATTCTGTCGTTAACACTAAAGGTTATGTTGTTGGTAATAAAATTTATTAGGCTGCCTAAGTGATTAGAAATGTACACTTTACTGGATGAAAGGTTGGCAAAAGAGCGGAAAAGATCGTCAGTCATTAATTATTGATAAATTGTCACGATCAAGCACTACAATTGAGGCAAAGACAGTATATTTCCACAGCAAACAACAACATCATTCCGCAGGAATAAACTGTCGTTTTGCAAGCCAATTAAGCAAGTAAATTTTTTTTATACAAAGCAAAAAAAAAATTTTTTGTGTTAGGTCAAGCTTTGCTGCTTAAAAAAATAGTTGCTTGTTCAGAACAATTTGTACACAACTCCACAACCTGGAATTTACACAAAAGTTTCAATTTGAGCATACAGTCGCTTGCATAATTACCTAATTGGTGAAAAGAAATAACACAAAAACTGTGAAAATCAGCTAGTATTTAAGATTTTCGTGAAAATTTCGACTTTCCACTATTACTACAAAAATGGCCCCAAATATGAAAAGGTTGGTCTAACACCACGAAATTTGAAGCTAAAGCAATTACTGTTAATTAGGTGATTAACAGTAACAGATTAGTCATGAAATTGTGGAAAAATCATTCTCTCTGTATTTACGCGTACGTACACTGAAAAATTAAGCTTGAGTTCATCCTGTTTTTAAACAATCGACATGTGCGTGTATTGGAGTTAAAAATTTCTTCAAAATCTTAAACTAGCATGACTTTCTTTGCAATGCAAAATTAACAATAGTAGATGTCAGTGCGATTCAGAGTACTTATCCACAGGTTAGGGGAATCAAAATGTGGTGAAAAATTGTTTTAATGTGAAGATTTTAATGGCAGCACCAGTTTTGTAATTGGGTGATTTCCGAGTGAAATAAACTGAGTAAAGGATGTAGCGGTAAACTACGTAAATAAATACTTAATTAAGTAATAACACCAAGACTGCATTCAATGCTTCATCCCTGCAGGTTTCTTAATCTTTATGACATAGATCATTAAATTTGAGTACTCCTGACAGAATCAATTATTATTGCCTTCTGTTTCGAAATGACAATGATAATCGGTTGTTTGATAGTATCCCAATAAGTATGGATAATAATTAACAGGTACCCATGTTAGGCCTAGAGCCCAATAGGTGCTTCAGTTATTACAATCTCTATTTGATCATATGACATAAATTGCTCTGGATAACAATTGAAGGATAGGCTAACTGGATATAGTGACCATAATCCATATTATACAAACAAACAAGCACATGTTTCCAGTTTGTTGGAGAAAATTCCCTTCAGAGGTTCTTGTAAGATCTGATTTTGTGCTCAATTCGCCAAATTGTCACTCCTCGCCCTTGTATAATAGTTGACTTACTGTGACGTACGTAACACCAGAAATTCCAGTTTTTCTCAAACTAGCGAATTTTCGAAAACTTCTAAACAGGTTTTCTTCGTCAGGCTATGGATGTGAGACGCGCACGCACCACTAGCATCAGGAATCTCGACTGGTAGTGGTGCGTGTGGGTCTCACATCCATAGCCTGATGAAGAAAACCCGTTTAGAAGTTTTTGAAAATTCGCTAGTTTGAGAAAAACTGGAATTTTTGGTGCTGCGTACGTCACAGTAAGTCAACATGAATGTAAACAAAAGTAAAAGTGCCGAAAAATAGGTAATTAGCTTGTATAAAAGGCAGCGCCCTTCAAGCTCCTCTCCACCTACGAGTGGATAAACCTTCTTATTATTGTTATTACAAGTATTAGCTAGAATACTGATGAGCATTGAGAGAGGTTCTCCACTCTGATCACTCACTGCTAACCAAAGTAAGAAGCACTATAACCTGGTTACACTGAACTTGCCCTAAGACAGGAATCTTCACAATGCTAATGTCTTTGGTTGTGTGGCCATCTCCGACGTAAGTCAAGATCATTGGTGGTTTTATGTGTCTTGTTTGGTCTTCACGAACGCTTACCCCTTTGATACAAGAATTGCCCTAAGGCATTTAAAGTGAGGGTGGATCTTAATTAATTCAATAGAAGCTAGTTTTTTGTTCCAGAATGTCTGTCTGTCAAGATGTCGTTGTCAGATTTATGATAGCCATTAAGGTACAGTCTTGTAGGTCTACCAATACATGAAGTTAAAAAGCGAGTCATGAGAATCCTTTTTTAAGTACATCAAGGATTCTTCAGAATGACAGGCAAATACCAGACAGTTACTTGATCTAACAACATTTGAACTTGGACTTCCTGTCTTTTAGTTTGTGAGTGGAATTTGTACAGCAAGGTTTGCTTCTTTTCAGCCAATGTTGACACTAAAATAATAATTCTGTGTAGTTTGATTTCTAGCAATGCTTTGCTTTGGCTTTCATTTCCTGGCTTCCTGAGTTAGCTTGTTAAGTACAATTTTAATAGAATAAAATAATATAGCTTGTATATGTATATATGTGAGGATTTAAATACATGTATATGGGTAATTAGTACATTAACTAGGGTTCGATCGAGTCCGGGTAAATACCCGACCCGGTACCGGGTAATGCTATTTTTGACCCAGCTCGGACTCGGTAAAAATTCGACCGAGTACAAACAGGGTAATAATTATTTGTTGAAAAAATTATTTTTATTTTCATAGTTTCATTTATACCTTCTGGATTCCACTACAACTCCTTGCACGCAATAGATATTCATTAATGTGCACAGAAAAAAATCAGATAAATTGCTTTAATAGTTTTGGAGACCAATTTTTTAATTACAGGCTGTAAACGAACTAAAACTGAAAATCTCCGTGTTGAGAAAACGTGCCGTAAGTCGGCGATAGTTACGCTAAAAATCGTTGTTCCCACCTGATAAGCGATAGTGCGAAGGTTTATAGGCTCCTTTTCAATTTTAGTTTTGCATCTCAGCTGCTGTTTTAAATTTTTTAATGTTGTGAAACATCATCTTTCTCGTGATTTTCAACAAAGAACTGAACATAGGCGCTCACGTGAAATCCGAAGCGCGCCATGGCAGCCATTGTGAAATCGCCCGTCAGCCAATGAGAGCGTGCCAAATCGGTCACAACTGGTGGTCCCAACTGGTGGTCCCAACGGTCCAATGAGGAAACGCCATCTTCCAATTGCTTTGGAAAGGCAGCTTGAGACCGCCAGAAACAGCCGCTTACATTCCATCTGATTGGCCAATGCCAAACGGGCATCGAGAAAATGTGTTGAGAGGAACGGATAGAGGGGAATTCTAGCTTTTCAATGAACCCAAGATGGCTTCGCCCAGTCAAATGGTTTGATCGCTACCACTGTCGAAAATGATCAGTGTTTTTGTTCTTGAACTTCGGAAAAAGGAATGAACACCACATTTTTGCAGTTTTTAGTGAGACTGCACTCAACTAAAGTGCTTTTTATGAAAGTATAGACATCGTTAACAACGTTTTGTTTACAGAAATCGATGCACAACATATCAGGTAGCAAATTTCAGTTTTTCTCTTGTCGATATTTTGGCCAAATATTGCATTTTTCGACCCGCATTAAAGTTTCGTTATCCACTTGGGCCACATCATTGCTTAAAGGATTAAAGCTAACAAAGGCCTATTGTGAGACAAAGTAAACAAAATACTTTTTTTTTATTTCACTTTATTATTAAAAAATAAGAATTGGGACAAAGAAATTGCTAGTCAATTTAATTTTTGATTTCACTTTATTTAGTAACGTAAAGTTTATAATTAAAAAATTCGGAAGAAAGAATCACTAGTATTTTAAAGTTGGTTTCGTCCTTTTTTTTGCTTTCGTTCATTGTTATACTATGCGCAATATAAAACTGGACACAAGCAAAATGAAAATGACAGAAAGCAAAAAAAAAGAAGAAAAAAACGAAACCAAAGTAAAAAAGCTGCATATTAAACAGAAAACAAAAATTGAAAATCTACGACCCTGTTTTACTATTCGGACTCGGCTCGGTGGGTATTCATAATTTCTCGGACTCGGCTCCGACTCGGTTTTTTGTTACCCGGTCGATCCCTAACATTAACGTAATTTGCATACAGTAAACAAATAACTGTTCGGTGAAAACTTACTAGTTCCCTCCAGTCGCTTCACATCACGTGCAGACCTTATGTAAAATCTGCGTAGATAGATAAATAAAATAACCAACACAAAGAACGGGAAAAGTGTCCAAAAGTTGACCAATGCCACTAACAGGACAATTCCTATTATCTTCAGGAATATCTAAGAAAGTATGAAACAAGATAGCAGTCATTAATTCTCACCACTAAACAAAGCCAGCATAATACGTACAGGATGTACATAAGTATCGACCCAGTAGATTTGGCAGCCGCATGATTTGGTTTAGCCATCAAACATCCATCAATCGTTGGTCACCATGGAGGCGGCCACATTTTGAGATCACCAGGGGTGCCTTCGCACCCTGCTCCCCTTAAATAAATTGTGTGCAGGCAGTCAATTCATAGTGAATGCAGAAAACAGCATGTAAATCGGTCCACAATAGCACGAGCTATGACCAAAACACATTAGTATAAATGTTGGCTTTATTGCATAAAATAATATCATGAGCAATTCTGTGAATTGGCATGTAATAATTACAGTAGGGAATAGCAAACGGAATGAAATTGATAAGTGGTCGGCTAGCGCATGCTTGTGCACACGTTTGTAGCACAATGTAGCACACTGGCATTCGATCTAAAGAAACCGGAAATGGAAACTTTATATACGGGTCGCAGGGTGGGGGCCAACCCTGCTTGATCGCAGTACTTAGTGTCCTAAGTGTCCACAAAAGGACTTCTTTCTTGCTCACTGATTCTCAGGAAGGGAGGTAATACTAGTTGACGTAGACAGTATGTTTATATGGCAGACAGCACATATGTTGAACACGTGTTTGAACCTCGACAAGAACGAACACCAGTTTGTTGCATGTGCTACAAATCTGTGCTAGCTGAACCCTTATCAATTTCGTTACGTTTGATGTCCCCTACTGTAATTATTACATACAATAAACTAATTCACATAATTGCTCAGGATATTATTTAATGCAATAAATCAACATTTGTACTAATGTGTTTTGGTCATAGCTCGTGCTGTTGTGGACCGATTTATGCTTTTTTCTGCATTCACCATGAATTGACTGCCCGCATATATCTCAAATTGAGACCAATGCCCTCCTAAAGGAACCAGAAGTGGAAAATTATTTGGGGGGGGGGGGGGGTTAGGGTGGCGGGTACCACTGGATGATCTCAAAATGTGGCCCCCTCCGTGGCAACCAACGATCAATGGTTGTTTGAATGTTAAACCAAATCATGCTGCTGCCCAATCCACTGGATCAATACTTTGACTTGCCCTGTATAACGGTTTTTATAACAATAATTTCTACAGTTAATCCAACTTAACAAATGCAAAAACCGGTAAACGGCGAATATAGTCATAATATTCAGACATATAACAAAAACAATATAAGCTTAAAGCTTAGAATTTTGGATGTAAGGGACTCAGTTTTTCTTTCTTAATGGTCCGATTGCTGCGGGTTCGGTCTCTCTTTTTATAGTTAACAGTTTCACTGTTGAAACAATGGCGACCACTTTTCAACAGTCAATCACGAATCAAAATCTGTGACAGCATCAGAGAGAGCATTCAGAACATAGTATGGACTTCCAACGCAAGATGGACCATCCAGAAGCACCAGCAAATCCAAATGAACAAACCACCAACATTTGTGCAGTCAGCAACAATACTACCTATGAAACTCTCACTTATGTCGTTGATAATCTTGTTGTCAGTATGGCACTGTAAGAGCCAGAGGCAAGCCATATTGACCATGTTCTTCACTACAAATAACTGAAAGGCATACTTTAAAGTTTTAAGAGGCTATATTGTTTTTGTAAATTGGGATACAACTGTACAAATTAATGTGTTATAAAGACGTCGACAATAAATGGCACACCCTGCACATGACCGACAAAAACCATTTTCACGGCAGTTTCACGACTCTGGAAGAGAAAAGTATTGGATATGTATTGCGGCCAAAATTGCATGTTTTAAAATAAAATACATTTAAAATGTGCAATTTTGGCCGCAGTATATATGCAATACATTTCTCTTTCATGTGATGCATACTCACTTTTAAAAATTACAAAAAAAAGTCCAGTGTTTGTTAGCCTATACAAATTACCACATGTATTAAGATAAAGACGTCGTATAGTTTAAGAAACGTTATTTTAAAGATAAAATTACTTTTTACTTATTCTAAATACTTACCTTTACTTATATGCTAATATCGTTTATTTATGCTCATTGATCAAAACCTTACATTTCACTTTAAGAAGCTTCATTAGCTCACCAGAAAGTAGAGTCCCCGCTCACTTCCTAGCAGGCACTTCCACACGTCCCTCACAATTATTTGTAAAACAATTATGGTTTAGTGAGAGTGGGAAAGGTGGGTGGGTTTATACTACAGCTAAGTATTTTACGATAATTTGTTTAAAATAATGTTTTCACTTCCATCTGAAAATACTTTCTTTAATTACAGGCTGGCTTTGTCCAAATGAAGGATGGTTGAGCCAAACCTTTTATCTGAAATGCAGAGATGATACCTGATATCTTAATGCCTATTCGTACAATATGAAGGTGTGGTGTGTCATGGTTCGACAATAAGGACACTACTACAATACAATGGTATTGGTAACGTATTGGGCAGCGCCCACTGGTGGCATTCCCAGGCTTTATATAGACATTAAATACGGATACAAACCAATTTACGTTGCCTTTTGGACTTAACCCCTTCCACTCCAGGCCTTATTTGGAGGTCACTGCTCAAATACCAAGCTTTTTTTGCAGTGCAGGGAAGCACACATGAACTGCATTGCTTCTAGGGGCAGCTATTTTTGTGCTCTTTAAGGTAGACTTAGTTAATTCCAATTGATATAAAACGCCACCGCCCACGCCACGTCACGACCACGCCAGCCAAACAAACAATAATGGGGCGCACCATTTTGCGCACACGTGCAGCTAAAAATATCGTGAATTGCGCATCTTACAACGCCATCTAGTGAGCAAAGTTGTTACTAAATAAGCTAGCAGTACCAGGCCTTCAACAAACAGTTTGCATGCATTACCAGAGTGTAAATTTCTCACTAGAGGAACTTATAACCATGACGTACGAAGTCATGGTACTGAAGAATGCTATGACATGACTTACGCATTGTACGTCATGGAGTTGAAGGGGCTAAATGTCTGACTGCCTGAGTGGGGAATCGAACCCACTACCTTTGAAACCAAAGGCCGGAGTCCTACCACTCGGCCATACTGACATTTAACACTTATCGAGCCCAATTGGCTTTCTGTCCCATATATAGACATTAAGATAGGGGTGCAATGCACCATGGGAGTGGTGCATATATTACAGCATAACATAGGGATTGGTCAATACACTGGTTGTTTACACAGTGTACTGGGTAGTACCCCAGTGCTCCAAACTGGTAGAGGATCTACCAGCGACCACAACCTTCCCTCATATGCAGTGAGTGTAAACAACAGCTGAATAATATCTTATTTACAAAAATAAAATCTAAATGTACATTATACTCAATATTTGTGTTGCACTCACAAAATCATATAATTCAAATTGAAAGATTAATTAATATCCCCTCCCCTCAGTAAATTTCTCTAATTTTCAAGTAATACAGTGTCTGCCAAATTAATTTGTTACTCAACTTTGTAACCATATTATTTTCCTTCTAAGACTACAAACAAAACCTGCAATCTTTTAAAGTCATTTCTCTCTATTCGTACGCACAAAAAAAATACAAAAGAAAAAAAAAAGAAAAGTTGGCTGCCCAACCCACATAATTCAAATTGGTCGTGTACCCTCAAAATGCATCACAAATTTAATTTCATAGGCTTATTGACACGCCTACGGGATCGCCGAACTTTTGGCCCGGAACCCCCTTTGCTAGCACGCGCAGGAGGGCTGGAACCAGCATTTTCGGCCATTGGCACAGCATCCGAAACACACAAAGCAGGCACTGGCACAGGGGAAACATTAATTTGCGCACTCGGATCCTCAACGAAGGATGCAAGTTTCGGCGGAGAAACTCGCGGAGGAGTTAGTAACGGCGGGAAGTCAGTATTCCTGCTTCCTAGCGATGCATGGGGAGGAGAACAAACGGGGGACTTTCGAACAGTTTTGCTTGGTGTTTACGAATGGGACTGATGTTTTTGTAGAACCATTATTGGCACAGCCTGCTAACTACGGCGTTGCGCAGGCCACGGAACGCTCATCACAACGTCACGCCTCTGCACTTAGTAGATCGGATTGCTTTGCCGATTTTGCATATTTCGAGAAGTGGATGGAGTGTTCTCGAAGTGAGAAGACTCGGCTTCACGCATGCGTCGCTGAATTTAGCTTCCACCACAAGAGTCTCGATTTTATAACTACTTGATATTCAGTAAAACTCGACCGTTTAATAATTTGCACAGCCACTAATTAGTGCTTGGAATTAGACAGCAAACACTTTGTCGCCTTTCTTGTAGATTCAGTTAGGTTAGCAGTAGACTTTAATTGTCTATCTTGTCTTTGTGAACATTTTCAGCGGTAGATGGAACCATTAAGCTTAATTTTTTTCTTACGTTTCTTTGCAGGAAAGCTTTACTCGGTGTAATGTCAGTAGTACAGTGAGGAATATTTGACGTTACTTGCAAAGCCTATCTTCACTTTCTACTGAACTGAGAAAAAACGCGAAAACTCATGGTTGGCTAACAATAAACATTAAAAAAAACATTATCCTTACCATTAGGTAGAACATAATGACACATGTAAAAACCAGAAACAATGCAAATCAGCAACAATTATTTCACGCAAAATTACTCATTGTTGTTTGTAGATAGCCCCTTTTGCCAGTCCCAGCATTTTGATAGCTATTTTTGTTGGTACGAAGACAAAATGAACCTCATAATTTAATTGTATTATCTTTGTTTGCAATTGCCTTGCAGTTGGGTAGGTGGTATTTAGGTAACAATGCATTAACAATTGTGTTTTTCATTGTTATTTTTTTTTACTTTGTTTTAAAGTAATAGAACGGAAAGCCAAATTGGCTCGGTAAATGATTAATACAGATGCAAACCTGTTTATTTTACCTTTTGGAAATGTCAAATTGCCTTTTGATTTCATCTGCCAACCAATTGAATAACGTGTTTGTAAACACTAACTCGTATATGGAGGAGGCCATCTTGGCTCTGACGTGTTGCTGCGCTGTGATTGGCTGAGCGGAGATGACCACTTTTGCAAGGCTCGTGTAACCCAAGATAGCCGACTTTGCAAATAACCATTAAATTTAAGTTTATTTTACAGTGAATAGATGGCCATATTTGACGATCTCAAAACATTTCTATGCTAGCATTTAGGCTTCCAAGAGTGTAGTGCCCTCTAGTGAGAAAATTCCAAAATTGGTAGATAGCCACCTTTGCAAGTAATCGTCTCATTTATAGCCAGGATTAGGAAATTATATAGTGCTAATTCTTAAATGACTTAAGTTCTCGGCGGTCCCGTTCCTCATCAGCCTGTAAGGCACTGACGTCACATGATGTATGTCACATTCTTTTAAGAAATTCTCAAATTCTACACTAGTCAGTTGGGGTCCATTACCGCGAACCAAAAACTTTCACGTAACCATATGTGGCAAACAATTTGTGCAGTATACGAATAACAGCCCCACTTGTAGTGGTTTTCATTTCATAGACAAAGGAGAAATGCGAATGTGCATCAAGAACACCATGTACATGTTGCCAAAACACAGGGCGCAAAAATCTACGTAAATGCGGGACCAAGGCTTCACAGGCCTTACCCACACGTTTTTCCGGCTTAGCAATATCGAGTCAACATGACAGGGCATTCACTTTTTAACAAGCTTTTCCAATGCATCGTCAATCTGCGGCCACCAAACACAAGAACGAGCAAGGGCTTTTATTCGGACTATGTCGCAGTGTCCCTAATATAACTCCTCATGCACTTGTAGACGCAAAATCTGGGGCGCAATTAATCTATACCCCAAAATAATGCACTGCCATCGATAGATATCTTGTACCTACGATGAGAATAAGGCTGTAAATCCTCACTTTCAATTTTGGCAGGCCAACCATTTGTAACGCCGGACGCCACGACGGCTGAGGTGCTTGTAAAGCCCCCGGTTTCCTTGGTTGACACGGAGTTTTAGTTGAAGGTTTAGCGGTGATTATATCGACTTTTACGGCATAAGCACAGCATGGGCTACTGTCCCAGTATGGGGGATGGAGCGTCGGGGTCCTAACTAAAGGGGCCTAACCTTAATACTACTGGTATTCACTGCCACCAAAGGTGAAATTTAACTGTTTAACGGAGAATAAAAGCTAAAAATGGGCTACATATTTATTTTACACTCAAACAATTAATCGGCTAGAAACGAACTGAAGTTTAAAACTCCTGGTTTTATTTTAACAACAGAGAATGAAAAGAACACTTTACATTTAGTTTGCAAGAAAAGCTTTTGAATAAATGATTAAAAAGCAACAACGCTTGAATTTACAGCATGTAATTCAATTTACAAGTTCAGACTAAAACGACGTGTTGTGTTTCAAAATACAATCAAATTTTCGAATAGAAAAAATAAAAAAATACTGAGTGCTCTCTTGAGTCACCCGCAAGACTGAACAGCCTCTGCTGATTTCAATCTATCAAACAGTATGTTTCAATCACGCATGAAGATCAACCGTTTCACAGTTATGTTTCTAAGTGATTAAACAAAGGATCAGACCTCCCAGAGTTGCTGTTGATAAACCAACTCCTCAAATTAGAAAAGCCTCGGCTTAATTATAAAGTCCGTCTGAGCAAGTTCCAGTGAATCTCACACAAAGATCAAACCGTCCTGTGTTTAAATTAAAGTTACATTTAAAATAACCGAGAAAAAGTTTTTGGTTTTTAGTAAGAGAACCACTCTGACGTTACGAGGGTGGGGGACCAAAAATGCCAATAATGGCGTCACCACCCATAATTTCCCTAAGCTAGAAGTTATAGTTTTAAACTATGAATTTAGAATAGGGGGTCCCAAATTAAACTTTCAAAAGCTAAACTACTAACATACGAACCACTACCATTTTGCCCGGCATGGCATCCTCGGACGTGACGTCTCCACTCCCGACTGGCGTGACCCTTCTAGCTTGAGAGATCTGTGAGCTGTGCTGAGGAGGGAGGGGTGTGGGGGCTTTTTATGCCGAGCAGCGGATTCTCGCGACCAAAGCGCAGACGCTGAGGAGAGCTGCGGGGGTCTGATTGGTGGAGGGCCAGGAGAACAATGGAAAGTAGGAGAAGTCGGTTTGGCAAAGGGTTTTGGCGCAGAGCCGCTTGGAGTGACTGAGGCATGGAAAAACAGGCCAAGTTGAATTTTACTCAAGTGAACTTTGGGAAAGGCCTATATATTAAAATATGGACTATGGAATAAATATTTACATGATTGCATTGGGAAATGGCTCTTGTTAAAGTTTAGTACTTTGGTTTGGGTAATGCATAAAACATTACTATTAAATTTAACAAGCTTTAACGGTAAACTGCAGTGTTACACACCACAACTAGGTTGGGGGGGGGGGGAACAGAGTTTTGATGCACAGTTTGACTTCGGATTGGCTTGGGAACAGATCTTTGTAAGATATATTGTTTTAATTGAAGGAAAAGCTAGTGGCAACATTCGGATGGTCACAGTCGGAGTTTTTCGGAGATTTAAAGCAAACATATATACACTAAAATTTGTGTCTGTGGATTCGTGTTTGGGAAACCGGAAGCACAAACACGTGCGGGAAATTCAAAACAACTTCCCGTTTCTCCAAGTCAAAAGGCGTTCAACGCTCGAAATACCTGAGGAAGGTGGGAGCTCTATCTAAAAGATAAAAGACCTCAGAAAATTCGCACCTTGATTTGTGACAATCAAGGGATAATTTTGGTAAATAGCGTACCATGTTTAATTAAAAATTTTCAGTAAATTTGTACTGAAAATGAAGTTTTAATATTTAAGAATATCTAAACAAAATATCTACTTAGTGCGTCAGCGTTTAAGTGAAACTTGCCAGGCTTGTACCGGTCAGTGTAATCATAGTCGTGGAGGGTGAGGCTCCACCCAAGCAATCTGGGGTTTTTGCCCGACATTTGCATAAGCCAATGAAGTGGGCTGTGATCTGATTCAATTATAAATTTGGTCCCATAGATGTAGGGCCGTAACTTAGCAACCGACCAGATCAGACAAGCACATTCTTTTTCTGTCGTCCCATAATTCTGCTCACGGGCTGTCAGTTTACGCGAGACGTAAAGACAGGGGTGTTCATCTTCACCAAACACTTGCAAAAGCACGCAGCCATGCCACGGTCTGAACAATCGCATTGTAGAATGAAGGTTTGGTTGAAGTCGGGGGCTCTTAGGACAGGAAACGTCACTAAGGCAGTCTTCAAAGTTTCAAAGGCAGTTTGCTTTGAATCATCCCAAGAAACGGGATCAGGTGCATCCTTTTTCAGGGAGTCTGTCAGGCATGCACAGATTTCGGAATAGTGGGGAATGTAGCATTGGTAATAACCTACCAAACGAAGGAAGGTACGGACATCTTTCTTAGTCTGTACACCGTGCGAATTTTTGAACAGCCAAAACCTTCACCTTTGAAGGAGTTCGAGTTCCATTGCCCACTTCGTGACCAAGAAAAGTAGCTTTGCTGCAAGCGACTAGCGATTTTTTTGCGTTTACCGTTAACCCGGCCGTCTTGACAGCAAAGAGAAAATTAAAGACGTTGTCGAGATGTTGTTACCACGTTTCGGCACCAACGGCGGTGTCATCTTGAAAAGGTGTGACATACTTCGCCATGCCACGAGTGAGATTGTCCATAAGCTTCTGGAAGCAAAAAGGAGCGTTTTTCATCCCCATATTCATCATAAGGGGAGCAAACTTCCCAATGGGAGTTGTGATAGTGGCGGCCATTGAAGCCTGTGGCGTCAAGAGCACTTGCCAAAATCTACGGTTAGGATCAAAAATGGAAATGTATTTCCACTTAGCTGCACGCTCAATACATTCCTCAATGTTAGGAATTAAGTAATCCTTGGTTACCGTATTGTTGTTCAGCTCTCTGTAGTCAGCTACAGGACGAGGGCTAGCGTTTTCTTTTTGTACAATAACCATGGGGGATCCATGAGGGGAATCCGTTTCCACAATGAAGCTCAGCTCTAACATACGTTTGATCTCTGTAACTATCAAGTCACGTTCGAACTTGGCATGCCTTTAATATTTACAAGGCTAAACCTGTGTGTCAATTAATTCCACATCGTGGGTGACAATGTCGGTACGACCCGGCAGAGTAAAAAAAACACCGTCTACCCGGTCAAAGACTTTAAGCAAGTCGGATTTTTGGGACACTGCTAAATCACGTGTCTTTTTGAAAAGACTATGGCTTCTCTGGAATTGAGATGGCCATCACCAGGTTTGCCGGACCAAACATGGTTGTGGTGAGTAAACTCACGTTCGTCATTGTAATAGTGATTACTTGACCCTTCCCTAGGCAGATAGGGTTTTAGCAGGTTAATGTGATAAATGGTCTCCTTTTGAGAACCAGAGGACTTCTTAACAAGATAATTTGTATCTGATAAGCGTTTTACCACATCACAGGGTCCATCCCAATAAATTTCTAATTTATTGGCTCTGTCAGGTTTAAGGACTAGAACCTTGTCGCTTTCCTTGAACTTACGTTCAACTGCCTTACGGACGATTTTTCAGCTGGCACTTTACAATATTTTCTTGTGAGAGTTCCCGTGAGTATTTGAATCTCTGAAGTAAATCCAGAATGTACTCAAGGACGGATGGGTGAACGTCTGGTTCAATCCATTGGCTTTTGACAAGCTCGAGAGGGCGTTTTAAATTTCGGCCATACACCATTTCAGCAGGTGAAAATCCAGTAATCTCGTGTGGAGCAGTACGTAGTGCAAACATTGCAACGGGGAGGCATCTTTCCCAGTCTTGGGGATGCTCGTGAAGAACCGCTCTTAGCACTGCCTTGAGGGTTCGGTGAAATCGCTCCACGCTGTTGGTCTGTGGATGATTCACACTTGAGTTAACACATTTAATTCCACACTCTTCAAGGAATAAGGTGGTGAGCTTAGACACGAAAACTGAGCCTAGGTCCGATTGTAATTCAGAGGGGAAGCCTAACCTTGAAAAGATGCAGAGGAGGGTGACTACAACACTTGTGACTATTGGCCTCTTTAAGGGGCACGGCCTCGGGAAACTTTGTTGCCGGATCGAGGAGAGATAGAATATATTTAAAACCACCTCTACTAGAGGGTCTGATGGGGCCAACAATGTCAATTATAAAACGATTAAAGGGTTGCCTATCCATGGGCTCAAGCACCATAGGGGCAACAAACTTCTGTCGAGATTTACCGTTTTTCAGGCAGGTTAGACAAGTCAAAACAAATTGCTCAATGTCGCTAAAACACTTGGTCCAGTAAAAATTTGTAAGCACTCTTTCCTTCGTTTTGGAACGCCCTAGATGGCCAGCCCATGCATTAGCACATGCAGTGCTTAGAACCAAATTTCTACACTCTTGGGGAAGAACTAGTTACCTGTTTATTAGCAGCCTTCCCTCAGGGCGAAAAGGTTTGCGAAAGAGCAAATCGTGATCCACGAAAAACAGCTTGTTTTCGTCTGGCTGGCTTTCAGGGAGCTCAGCATACTTCCAACACAATTGTAAAGTTGGGCATTCACGCTGGAGTTTTAGAAACTCAGTTTTGTCAATGTTAAGTAGTTTAGTGAACTGCCCAGTTTGAGGGCCTAAAATCGCCTCATCCAAAACGTCCTGTTTGGGGCTGATAGAACCTTCCGTTGCTGCTCGTGGAGCAACCTCGCTTGAGTCACTGTCTGACCCATCGCTATCAGTCTGGCTCTCACGGTAATTAGGGCATAAGAGAGGGAGCT
Organism: Lithobius niger; assembly: GCA_023313725.1. Taxonomy (NCBI): domain Eukaryota; kingdom Metazoa; phylum Arthropoda; class Chilopoda; order Lithobiomorpha; family Lithobiidae; genus Lithobius; species Lithobius niger. Next base: position 11,614 of record JAHWFP010042438.1, on the reverse strand, counting down.
GATCGTTGGCACATGCCTGTGCACACGTGACTGCGTTCACGTTAATTGGGGAGGGAGACTAGGCCTTTATCCTCTAACACAGTCTGGGAGGGCACTCCTAAAAGCATTTGGAAGTGGGGGCCAACGTGGTCGGAAACGAGAGCTTCCGTTTGAATGACTTCATAGGGAGTTTGAACCTCAATTAAGGCAATAGCATGTGCAGTGCAGTCGTCTTATCGGTGAGTGCATTATGACAATGCGTGTTCTCTCCAGTTTTACGAGTTCACGTGCAATTACATCGTGAGTGGAACCTGTGTCCCACAAAACAAACCACTTACTACCGTTGACTGACCATTCGTGAATGTGTTTAGATGAAACAAGTTCGGGTGGGGCATGGCTGATAAAATTACGATCAGCTGCGGCTTTTTCGTCAGCCATCCGTACACGACAATCCATGCGCCTATGTCCGGTTTTATTACAATAATAACAATTGCCAGTAATGTGTGGCTTGTCGAACTTGGGATTAGAGTTGTTGGAGGTGGCTGAGTTTCCACTTGGGGGGGGGGGTTCAGTTTTCACCTTGGCGGAACCAACCGGTTTAGCCGCCCTGTTGTGGTTACGGTTGTTGTTACCGTGTTGATTGTTGGAAGGTTTAAAACCTTGGGTTGTCGTAGCCGCAGGGGTTTGAGCTTTGACAGGACGAGAAGCAGTGTCACTAGAAATCTGCTTATTTCGGGTAGTGAATTCATCACATAACTGAGCCGCTTCGGCCAAAGTCCCTAACTTAATTTGATCATAGACCCACTTTCTAAGAGGAGTGGGGCAAGCTTTATAAAATTGCTCCAAAAGCATAAGATTGACAAGTTTGTCGTAGTACCCGGTTAACCTTAGCTAAAGCTAACCAACAAGTGAATAAAGTTTCTAGCTCAAAAGCGTAATCGTGAAATTGCTGGTCTACTTCTTTTTCGAGTGAACGAAATTGGGTTTGAACTGACTCTTTTGTCTGGACAAAACGGGCAAGCAATTTATTTTTGACTAATTCGTAGTCCTGCATTTCAGCATCAGATAGCTGATCACAAACTGTAATTAGCACCTCTCCGACGAGGGGTTGAAGTCCTGTGACCCATTGATCTTTAGGAATCTTTTGACTAACCATAGTTCCTTCAAAAATCATAAAAAAAACTGTTAATTTCCGTCTTGGCGTCCACCTATTTACAAGACGAACTACGTCTGCAATTTTACCATGTTTTGGAACTAGATCTGGGGAACTGGAAGCAGCGTTTGGCTTTGTTAGTTCTAACTGCTTGTCTAGTTTGGCTCGTTCCATAGCACTAGCACGTTCGTTAATTTGGGCTTCTTGGTCCCGTTCTTGGGTTTTAAGCAAGGCTTCTCGGTCTCGAATTTGAGCCTCTTGGTCTTTAAGGGCTAATTTGTAGGCACGGCGTTTTTCTGCGTCCGCTACCTCAAGGGCTCTTAATTTAAGTTCTTCTGCTTTAGAAAAAGTTCATTTTCTTTAACGGCTAATTCTTTTTTTGCAAAAATTACCGCTCTTCTCCTTTTAATAGCGTTTGCTAATGCATCGGAGAGTTCACTAAAATCAAGTTTACCATCTTGGAGGGTTGCTCGTAAGATTTTTTGTGACTCGGCTCTAGATTCACTAACGGTAAAGCCTAAGTTTAAACAAGCCTTCTTTAAGTCCTTGTTTTGTAATTCACGGATGATTTCTTCTAATTCTTCCATTTCGGACATTTGTAAGGTTTAACGTTTGACGGGTTTCAAAATAAAGCTTTTATAAATGAAACAAAATTAAATGCAGCTGCATAATAATTTTACGTTAAGTTTGAGCACAGCAAATTAATTAAAAAACTTCTCTCCCAAATCCAGTAATTTTTGCACATAAAAATACACTTTCAAGGACCCCTAGCACTCTTGGTATATGAATAGCTAAAATACATAAATGTTTCTAACTACAACACTCGGCTTGGCGGCCTCTAAGCATATCCTATGCACACTCACCCCATTTTGTACAATCGCTGTACGGTCAGTCGGTCCTTCCGGTTTCCACCGTTGTACTGGAAGTCTTGCACTGATTTTGGAGTAGAACGTCTCTGGCGGTCTATTCCACTGGGATCTTGGTGGGCACACACAAAATCCTCTGTTTGGCTGCACGGGAGCACCTTATTCCTGGACGGATGGCTTCTCCTACAGCATCGGGTTTGGTTGAGACATCTCACAGCTGCTGGGCATCTCAAGTGAAGCGGCAACTGTTGCTTCTTGGCGCCGGCAGTCGTGGGAGCTGCTGGGCCGTGTTTGTACTGTTTTATAACGTCAGTACGACTTCTGCTTCGTGACTTTTTATAACGTAGTCACAGGCATCTTCTTCGTGGCCTTGTTAACAGGACCACAGACGTCTAGTTGGAAATGGCTTGCATCTTTCTATACTAAAACCGCACTCAACTTCTGACTGGAGGAATAGTTAGAGAGCCGTTTTACGAACTATTTTCGTTTGTTCGTATCCCTACGCGCTCAGCTGTTCTAAAACTGATAAACATTTTCTTTACCTGACGTTGTCGTTGGCCTTCAACTCCTTTATAAACTTTTTTTCACACATACTGACGTGCGGGCCAACGCAGAGTAAAGGAGCTGTTCATCCTTTGCTGGTGTCCGTCGTCTGTATGCACGATAACTTTTGAATCCATTGTTGGATTCATTTCATATTTCCACTTGCCATCTCTGACCTATTTTTGGATTTAAGCTCGCAATCACTAAAATTGGGCGAGAGGTTTAGTGGATTTGAACTTTCAACTATTCATGTATACATCAACATAAGCTACGATTCTTATTTACGGCTACGGCTTTTATTTTTGTGTGCTATTCAAAATGCAATTGAAATTAATTTTTCATTTTAAAAACCTGATTATTTAATTTTTGCAATAGCGTTTTTTTTAAAGTAAATGTCCTCTCTTTATTTTTTAATAACCAACACGTGAATAGCTTTGCAATACTTTCACAGATTTGATTGAGTGAGCAAACAGTCTTTCAGAGGGAAAAACAAACAAACAGGAAATAAACGGCATTATGAATACGAGTTAGGATGCTTTGGCTGGCGACGTAAAATGACCAAGCTGAATGATGAAGGAAAGTATTACGTGAAAGGTAGCACCTTTAAGATATTTATTTATATATATTTATTTTGGCGTATGATTATTTAAGAGCTTAGTTTCATTTTGTCTTGCCTGTGTGCACCTTTTTGCTACGTGTCAAGCCCTTGTAAATATTGCAAACGTTATGGTACCGTAGGAGGCAGCAAAAAGAGGGAGAGGATGCTCGATTTTAGTGCGCATTTATTCAGTATTGAGTTAAACATATTTTTAATTCTCCAGGAAAGAGAGGGAGGAGGGGGGGGGGGAAAGAAGTTTCTCTTTCGTAAGATTTTGTAGTCCTGAAAAGGACAGTTTTTAGCTCTGAAAAGAGCTTTTGTTTTCAAGCAGACAGTAGTTGATGTTTAGAGATCTTCAGTTCTACTTTGAGCAGTCTGTGTCTTCATTTGTTGAACTTGAGTTGTTATCTGAATTGTTTACATCACAGGCGATTCGTTCCACAATACTATCAGATATCCCATCGCTTGTCCACAAGTTGTTTTCTTCATTCTCAGTGTGTTTTACAAGTTTGGCCCACCCTTCCGTTGTTACAACAGCAAGTGCTTACGTGTAAGTTCATGGACTTCTTTAAGTTTGAATGTTCAGTCATTTGCATCAATAAATCTCTTGATCTGGCTCGATGTCATTTCAATTCGGTTCACAATGAAGAAAACGCAACATTGAACATAGTATGACCATGACATGAAGCAAGTTCATCAATTCGGTATATGTCGTATTGTTTTCGTGCACGTTGAATAACACAAGCAATTCACGACGCCCATTGCCGTCCGCCTAAAATTTGGCAAACCACCATTATCATTTACGGCAGCTCTTATCATTTTACCTGGGAACTGTACGTACCTTAATGTCTATAAACTGCGAGGATATTTTGTCTATTTGCCGAAAGTGTGAAGTCATCGTAAATTTTTAGCCGAGTTCGAGTACCAACGGAGTTAGGACGCTTCGTGGCTGGCGGCGTAAAATGACCAGCGCTGATTGCAAATACCTTTTTAATTTGGAAGACTGCATCTCATGAAACGCTTGTTCAGTCTGCCGCATCCTTTGCCACGTCACTTACCGAATTGTCTGGATGCTGTCGACGAAGTTTGCTATAAACATTAACTACTGTCTGCTTTTGCGATGATGTTAAGGGCTTTCCTTGGGAGTGGGGTTTAAAATTTTTGTGCGGAGAGACGACCGCCATTTTTAAAACTACCGCGTCGTCTGCTCCGAGCCGTAACCATTGTCGTAACCATGGCAACTACGTGCATATTTTCGAAATAGGAACAGGTCGTTTAATATCTCCGAATTAAGTGTCACGTTATATTAAATTTATAACCTTCTTTTACCAACAAAAAGGAAAAGTTTGCGTGAGTTATTTCATCGTGAAACTTTATTATTTTAACGGACTATTTTCTCTGCACCAGAACACAAACAATCGCGTCTGCAAGAGTCGGCCCTTAACTGATTTCTCCAGTAAGAAGTTGAGTGCGGTTTTAGCATAGGTGTTTGGGTTAGTAGTATGGCAGGGGGGGGGGACGCTTGACGGGAACAGCACCTGTTCATCCCACCACTGCCACCAGTGGTAACGGCGGACGCTACGACGGCTGAGGTGTTTGTAACGCCCCCGGTTTCCTTGGTTGACACGGAGTTTCAGTTTAAGGTTTAGCGGTGATTATAGCGACTTTTACGGCATAAGCACAGCATGGGCTACTGTACCAGCATGGGGGATGGAGCGTCGGCGTCATAACTAAAGGGACAAACCTTAATACTACTGGTATTCACTACCACCAATGGTGGAATTTAACTGTTTAACGGAGAATAAAAGCTAAAAATGGGCTACATATTTATTTTACACTCATACAATTAATCGGCTAGCAAACGAACTGAAGTTTAAAACTACTGGTTTTATTTTAACAACAGAGAATGAAAAGAACATTTTACATTTAGTTTGCAAGAAAAGCTTTTGAATAAATGATTAAAAAGCAACAACGCTTGAATTTAAAGCATGTAATTCAGTTTACAAGTTCAGACTAAAACGACGTGTTGGGTTTCAGAATACAATCAAATTTTCGAATAGAAAAAGTAAAATACTGAATGCTCTCTTGAGTCACCCGCAAGACTGAACAGCCTCTGCTGATTTCAATCTATCAAACAGTATGTTTCAATCACTCATGAAGATCAACCGTTTCACAGTTATGTTTCTAAGTGATTAAACAAAGGATTAGACCTTCCAGAGTTGCTGTTGATAAGCCAACTCCTCAAATTAGAAAAGCCTCGGCTTAATTATGAAGTCCGTCTGGAGTGAAAGTTCCAGTGAATCTCACACAAAGATCAAACCGTCCTGTGTTTAGATTAAAGTTACATTTAAAATACATGAGAAAAAGTTTTTGGTTTTTAGTAAGCGAACCACTCTGACGTTATGGGGGTGGAGGACCAAAAATGCGATAACGGCGTCACCACCCATGATTTCTCTAAGCTAAAAGTTAAAGTTAAGTTTTAAACTATGAATTTAGAATAGGGGGTCTTAAATTAAACTTTCAAAAGCTAAACTACTAACATACGAACCACTACCATTTTGCCCGCCATGGCATCCTCTGACGTGACGTCTCCACTCCCGACTGGCGTGACCCTTCTAGCTTGAGAGATCTGTGCTGTGCTGAGGGAGGGAGGGATGTGGGGGCTTTTATGCTGGAGCAGCGGATTCTCGCGACCAAAGCGCGGACACCGAGGAGAGCTGCGGGGGTCTGATTGGTGGAGGGCCAGGAGAACAATGGAAAGTGGGAGGAGGGTTTGGTAAAGGGTTTTGGTTCAGAGCCGCTTGGAGTGACTGAGGCATGGAAAAACAGGCCAAGTTGAGTTTTACTCAAGTGAACTTTGGGAAAGGCTTTTATATTAAAATATGGACTATGGAATAAATATTTACGTGATTGCATTGGGAAATGGCTCTTGTTAAAGCTTAGTACTTTGGTTTGGGTAATGCATAAACATTACTATTAAATTTAACAAGCTTTAACGGTAAACTGCAGTGTTACACACCACAACTAGGTTAGGGGGGAGACGGAGTTTTGATGCACAGTTTGACTTCGGATTGGCTTAGGAACAGATCTTTGTAAGATATATTGTTTTAATTGAAAGAAAAGCTAGTGGCAACATTCGGATGGTCACAGTAAGAGTTTTTCGGAGATTTAAAGCAAACATATATACACTAAAATTCGTGTCCGTGAGAATGCCGATGTCGATTATTTCGGACTAATGGTAGCATTTCTGGAGGCAAAAGAATATATAAAAAGATAAAATAGACTAGCTTAGTTAAATGCCATAACGCAATAGGTTAATTTGGATGCTTAACTTTAAGGTTAAGAGACAGGTAACGATCGTTGTGGAAATTTTTCATAAAAGTTGCAGCTGTTCAACATAATAAAAAATATCACACTTAAAATGGTTGTCTGTATCCACATGTATGTGAGGTTAAGTACCAAAGGCAGCCCCTCCTAATTCACAACTAAGCTAGTGTTTGTGGGCTTTTTGCCCTAGGAGAATAGTAAAAACAAATCGTAAACATACATGGAGTTACAATAATGGCGGCCGAAAATGATGAGCGCTGCGGTTGGTTTCGTGAGTTTTCAAATGCTGATTGTGAATCTTCTAGATTGAATTTTCAAATTCGGGCTTCCTCAAGAGGTAGATATTGTTTCAGGCTATTAAATGGTGAAGAGTTTGGCCGTTTTTGTCCATTATTGAGAAAATGGCTGAGGTTTTAAGACCGAGGTCTTTTTGCGTGTTGGGTGCTCTCAAGAAAAAAAAATTGTTTGTTGGCAAATTTTTCGGCGGCCAGCCTTTACACATTATTTGTGTATCGATAAACGTTTGCCAGCAGTTATCTCTTCCGCGTTAAACACTCAAGTTGGTCAGCCAAAATTGAAAGTTTCTCTATTGTCTGTAAATTCATCACTCTCCAACCAGGTGCCTGCTTGGAAGGTGTTCACAAGGCGTTGCCATTCTTGATAAAAAAAATCGGCGGACAAATTAAGTTTGTCAGGGATGTGCTGGAGCTCGAAGTCATACCCATTTAAAAATAGAGCCCACCGCCGAATATGCGTGTTGGCCATGGTTGATATAGACACCTTGCTCCCGAACAGCCGCAGCAATGCGTTCGATCAGTCTGCAAACGAACCGTCTTCATAACAGATATTGGTGGAAGCGTTTTATCCTAAAGATAATCGATAACGGACGCCTCACGTTCGAACTGAGCATAGCCAAGTTCTGCCTTTGAGAGGGCCCGAGAGATGAAAGCAATTGGCCTATCTTTGCCGTTAGGATATGTATGCATAAGTGACGCCCTCTCAAGATTCTCCCACCACACCTATGGGAGACGCGTCACACCCTAGCTTGATAGGTAAATTGGGCCATAGTGTGCAATGTAAAGGACATCGCATTAAGGCATAGTTTTTTGTAGGCTAGTTTTGTCCTACAGTTTAATTTATTGAAAATTTAAGTCTCTGGTCCTATGGTTCCCTTTAATGAATTGTCAGACTGGATAATCTTAGTACTTACAGGGTTGCCGTAAGGGCTTCCCCCCCCCCAACTTCGTCAGAGAGAACGTATTTATAGCCTAGCGGTCTCCTGGATGCTACTCTATGGTTTAAGTAATAATTTATAGGTCTGGGATCTGGCCTGGGCTGCCTCTACAGTGTAATAAAATTTCTTAATTAATCACTGTGCATACCTTGTAAATGTAAACAGCGTCTCTGGTAAAATCAAAGATGGCGGGTCTCTCCAGGGCTTGGAGTTGACACATTTCAGGTTGGTATTTCTAATACTTTCTGTATTAGGTTAATAATTTAATAGTCTAGATCGATTCTTGTAACCTCAAGATTCTAGGATGCTATCAATTATTACGCAACTCGCTCTAGTTATTGTTTGATATAAATTCTAGCGAACGCTTATCTGGTTGTCAGACACAAATTGCCGATGTTTACTTTATTCATTGCGAGTTTGTTTTTGAACGAATCTTAAATTCCGAGCTTTGATGTTTGTAGTGAAAACGCCTAGAACATGCTGGAACTTAAAATTGTTAATTCAAAACAAATTAATGTCAGCGCATTTCACATCTAAGAAATACATTGCGAGTCCTATGGCAAACGGATCCTGGAAGCCTCGGCTAGGCCAATCAAAAGGCCAGGCTCGCGCGGCACTCAGCCAATGAGAAGCCGAGCTAAGAAAACACAAATGCGGGTCTCTCAAAACCTAAACTTGAGGAGCCAAGTCACGTGTTGAAGCTCTAGACATGGTCTTCTTTGCCAAAAAGTATAAAAGAACATAGGGTTGTATTTTCGTTGTCTTAGTCCGCAGTGATCGTCAGCCCAAGGCCATCAGCCTTCGTACACGGCATCTGCTTAGTCCCGTACTAACGCTGGTCCTGTGCTTAGAATCGGGGCTTAACTAGTCCACACTAACGAAGAACACGCGCACACGACACCTTCTCTTAGCCCCGCATCGCGTACACGGCACCTATCGCTAGTCCCGTATCAACGAGGTCTGGACAACACGCGATGACATCATTTCCCCAAAATGGAGCCTAATATTTTAATTGAAACTTGTGAAGAATTCAGTTGATGTTAGCACAACTTTCGAATTGCGCTGCAGTTGCTTTGGTTCGCAAAAGGATGAGATTCTTTTGCGTCAGTTCAGTGTAGACGCTTTAAATACCGATGGTATGGATGATTTACTACGGTTTTCGTTCATTATCACTTACTTCTTTTTACGCTGTACCAAAAGTGTTCCAGTTACTCCAAACTAGCAAATTTTTGAATGCTTATTCTGGCATTCTTCCTCAGGCTTGGGTAATGAGACGCGCACACACCAACTGTCCTACTTCCACACCGAATGCGATGATTCAAATTCCTCGAAATTCAAATTCAAATCCCTTTGGTGATAACAGTTAAGAGGTAGCCCATTTCGAAGGATAAACGGGTGTAAAGTTACCTCCAGGCTTTGAGGTAAATGAGCCGCAATTACCCCGGCCAAGACCGTGGGGTAACTTGAGAGGTAGGGGACAAAAAGCTACTCCGCATGACACGAATGCACTGCAGCACAGTGAAGGCAGGCGGTGCATTGCGTCCGTGGTGATTCCACGTAAACAAGAGATCAGAACTCTTCGCATAGCTATCTGTCATTCCTTCGTTGGCTCACCATTTAAAACATTGGTAATATTAGTAAAGTAGGTTTCACCTCAACCACCCATGTTAAAGCCGAAATTTCGATGCTTAATAATTCTCAGCCGTCTTTCAATATTTTCCACTCAGATTTAGTATATAAGCTTTGTTGGACTAGGTGAACATGTGTCAGAACTTTATTAATTCCAATCTGCCACATCAGAGATTTGGACTTAAAATTGGGATCGTGATTTTTATTTTTGGCTTGTTGTTGTTGGCATGACACGTTTCTACTAGATTCTCGACAGATGAAACTATTTTTCCTATAAAACTGGTTCTTAGCTCATTTTGTAGGTATTGCTCTGTAAATGTGCCCTTTTCATGAGTCCTTTTTAAATTGGTCAAGACGTTCAGGGGTTAGGGAGCTCTAAAACATCAGACTAATTGTTTTACATTGTTTTAAATATTGTTATTATGTCACAATGCCAATCAGCAAACGCCAGCTGCAAGACGTAGAATGAAGATTAAAGAGCGTGTTTCCATAATGGCTTGCGTAAACCGTAATTGATAAAGATACAAAACATTAAAACAAGCTAATCTAAACTGTATGGGCTAAAGTAGCGCGAATTGGAAACAAACAAAACGAACTCGTTTCATGCTTAAGGTAAGGTTTAACTGACCCCAAGTCAAAACAGCCAAGGAACACAAATAAACTTTCCTGTGAGGGTTCAGATACTGCAGTGTTGCTGTATTGTTTAGTCCACGTGAAACCTTACTGCTGTATCTAACCATTATACATGTAAATATAATTAAAATCAGAGCCCATATTTCAGGACTTTTAATGCCCAATCGAACAAAGAATAATGTAATGCTGCACATTCGACTGCTTTCTTGGTCAAATTTTGTCAGTGTTCTTCAGTCACGTCGTTTACGTTCATCACCCTACTGAAGATACATAAATCATTCTTCAAGATTTGCAAGCACTTTAAAAACATTTGTATATTTGTAATTACTATTTTTTTTCCCTTGAAGGCAATAAGCCGACCAGCTTAGTGTTGTTTTAGGAGGGGCTGTCAATTGGCACTTAACCTCACATACATGTATAAGAGGACCCGCACTCTACGTTTTTATTTTAATCTAAGGTACCAAGTTTGTCATGAAAACGTCAATTATAAACCTTTATTTTTGCGTTAACCCTTTTAATAAAATATTTTTAAAACTATTTAGAGCAAACTAGGTCCCTGAACTCGACTGATCCTGGCTGGTGTACCCTACAAATTTTAGCAGACATTTCTTTCCATTGTACATTTTATTTTAATTCCCCAACCAGCTTCAACCACTGGCTAAAATATCACGTTTGCACTTCAGCATGAGCTTGTACACTTCGGTTCTCTCCCCCACCCCCCTCCCTCCCTTCCCCTGTCCTTAGTATTTTCATTTTGAATGCAGTTTAACTGCCCATGCTGGAAAAGGTCTTGTGTACTCTAAGAGTCGGCAATCCCTTTGCTCCAGTGGCAGCCCAATCCCCTTCCAATCAGATCACTGCATTCAATTTCCCCTCCAGTCACAGAAGTGCAGCTACCTCGTCCGTCCGCACTATTGTTCCCTCTTGCTTGAGTGACAGCTTGGTCGGCCTGCTCTGTCCCTCCCTCTCCCACCTCTAAGAGTCCCCCATGTACTCGCTCTCGTACAGGGACGCCCTTTCCTTCCTCCCTGCTGCCAGGCAGCTGCTATAAAACCAGCCAACAGGTTGGCATCCTTAGCATAGCTCAACAATCCAAGTCAGACGTTCCTACAGCGGTCGGACTGGAGATGTCACCTGTCCAATTGTTGCCATGCCGGGCAAGGTAGTAGTTTACATAACTAGTTTTAGCTTTATTTTGTAATTTTATTCTAAAATTTGAACTTTAAAGATTTAAACTTAACTTCTGACTTTGAGTCGTTTTTGTGGGTAGTTAAAACCATCGGCATTTCTGGTCTCCCCTCCCATAACTTAAGGGTTTAAGGTCCCCTTTCTAAAATCCGGCGTTCTTTCTGTTTTGCTTAGAGCCTGTAAACAAACATTTTTTTGATCACCAAGATCTTGTAGCTTTATTATAGAAGCAGAGTACTTCAATGGTAGGACCCCGATATTGCTAGCTTGATTCAATGTGAAGAATAGATTTGATCTTGTGCAAGATGCCATAGAAACAATCTTAAATTATATTAAGACTGAATTTGTAAGATGCATTTTCTAACTTAGAGGAGTTTAGGTAACTCCCAAAACCCTCTTTCTATTCGAAATTATTCATTTGAATTTAATGTAAATTCTTAGCCGATATTTGATATACAGGGTGT
>JAHWFP010042437.1:94389-136038 GCA_023313725.1 Lithobius niger | reverse complement strand
ATATTTGCATGTCTCGCGGCCAAATCATCGCAGCCGTGGTTTAAAAATCGATAACCAATAGTTTTTAACCAATAACTATTACATATATTATCTATTATTATTATATTATTATTATTATTATATTATTATATTATATTATTATAATTATATAATTATATTATTATATTATAATAATTATATTATTATATTATAATAATTATATTATTATATTATAATAATTACATTAATTATTGTTATAATTATACAAATGCAGAAAATAAGTTCAAAAAGACCCTAAAGTATTTATTGTGTGTGGAACAAAGTAAACTCATTTTCTATTTTTGTTGGTACCAAATTTATCATTTCATTGAGGAAAATTAAAATAGCTAGCAAGTTTTGCTAGATATTTGCAAACCTGATGGTGATAAAACCGTTCGAGGTGAACCTTCCATCTCCCAGTAACATATTCTAACATTTTCTTAATTCGTTTAGACCGTATTTAGCCTTCTACATTTGCCTCAAACATGTGGCTGTGGGGAATCATGCTGCTTCCATCAATAATTCATTAAATTTGCTTTAGTTGGGTTTGTGAGGGCGGATACGTTTGCTGTCCGCGTCTCGGCGCGTTTCCGGAAGCGACGACAGGGCCATGGAAGTTGGTCAACAGACTTCTCTAGTCGCCATAGCGCAGCAGCCCCTGATTTGACGGGGAATGGCTTTCCTGCACGGCTGCTCGTTGGTGCGTGTAGCTAACTCTCGGGGGGCTTGCTGGTGACAAGTGCGCGCTAAAGCCCTTAATTATTGAAGGCCCATTCGCTGGTCCTTTGTTTGCTGGATAACGTTCATTCCTTCATGAGGATTGGACAACCAAGCACCCCCTTTTGTGGTCACCAAATGGACTTCCACATAATACCCACACATTTGCTTTCTCTTTCTTTAGGCCTCCGTGTCACACAGTTGGAGCTAACTTGGCAAATGAAACAGCAATTACAACCAAAAAAAAAAAGTCATAACATTTGAGCACACTTTACGTATAGAATGTGCGATATTCTAGTATCATGAAGTATTACCACCCTACAGTTTATACATATACGGTGCAACAAATCTAAAGAAAATTTGCAGTCATTACAATAAACAAGAAAGTCTCTGCCTTACATCGATTCCAGTAACGTCAGCCGACTATGCGAGGCACATCTAACGTAATTGACATTACAAACAAACGCTCAAGCGTGTAAAATACGAATGTTATTCTTAAAAATAATTAATGCTGTAAAGGAACAGGTACAAGAAAAAGATATATAAGCCATCAGCGTCGCTTTAATGTGTTTAAAAGATCGCTAGCGTCCCCAGAAAAAAAAAACACAAGCTGGAGCTTCTTTTACACGTATTAGTGCGACGTTGATGGCTTACATGTCTTTTTCTTGTATCTATTCTTAAAAGCATTAAGTTTTTTTATGGCTTCCATCCGTATTTTAAGCGCTTAAGCATTTTATTAATACTAATATCTGTTATTTTTTTCTTGGGAAATATTTCAGGTATATTAAATAACTAGAATTTTGATATTAGATAATCGTGATATGAGATAATTGAGATGCATTCACCTCAATTATCTCATATCGCGATTATCTGATACCAAAATTCTAGTTTTTTAATGTACATGAAATATTTCCAAGAAAAAAAAACTTTTGCGGTAAATCAGTTACAGTAAAATAGCGTTTAAAAAGCCCGGTTCTTGTTGATGTCTACGCTTTAAGGTATAAAAGTTGAAAATCGGTTCACTGGTTCGATCACTATAGGTGAGAGTAAAATGTCCTCAATAATAAGAAGACCACCCTAGTCGCAACCAGTCTTCTGTGTACTTCCGCTACTTTCGAAAATGTTGAAGCACACACCTCTATCATGAAAGTAGTAACCATGACAACTGCCGGTTAAAAATGTGTTAGCTTTAAAACCTAGTTTACATTTCAGGCGTAAATGTTAGTTTTTATGGCCTAATTTTTATCCGCCGTTTTAATTTCGTAAGTAGCATTTTTAACGGAGAATTGGGTTCGAGAGTAGGCCTATTCATTCATGCAACACGGTGTCGAGACTATTTTAAATAAAGTTAATGTGTGTCATTAACGAAATCTTCTTGTTTTTACAGTTGTGAATTTTCCTGTAATGTTAAATGTGACGATGGAATGTTATTATTGCATCAAGTTTTGTCGAGAAAGCCTATTCATAAGGAAGTAGCGATGTTTTAATTTGCCGTGTTTTTGAAAGTCCATTTGACTACCACTGACTACCACAACTGTCCGTCCATTGTTGCTAGTCTTCCCTGCTATTTGGGCTGTACACAAGACTAGAAGAAGTATTTAAACTGAACTAATCGATTTATCTCGAATGTTAAACGATTTACGCAGTGGCTTTCGGGAGGGGGGGGGGGGAAGATACGTTGTCCTTGCCGCAAAATGGCCTTTTAGTAAGAATAGAAAGGCCTTCTTGTGCCGACATTTGCTGCTGCCGTGGTGCCTGAGAAAAGGCCTAAAGGCGTAAAAAGGGCAAAAAAAGGCTAAGAAAGGGCCAGAAAAGGGTAAAAAAAAAATTCCCAGAAAAATTATCACTAAAAGTTATCGTGTCCTTTTGCTAACAGTTGCCCTTGCCCTCTCGGGAGTCTGTGCACGGTACTGGATTTGCGGATATGGAAGGGGAGAAGGGAGTGACAGTAGGGGGAGGGAAGGGAGGGGTTAAGGAAGACATCTTGACACGAGTCCAATGGCGTTAGCAAACGTGCTACACTGTAATTTAAATTTAAATAAACGGCGACATTCTTTTTGGCGCCTTTTTCCTCAAACCCCGTTGAGCGCCAAAACGACGTTTTATTTCGTAGCGTTCGTTGCTTGACTCCGTCATTAGCCCTAACCTCATTATCATCATCGGGTCGTGGTCATCATTTTATAAGAAAAGAAAGAGGGAATGGAGTGAGGCAGGCCGAGTCGTCCCTCCATTAAAAAACGCTGGGTCGCCCCCTAGCTACAACTTATTATTACAAGAAAGGGGGGAGACCACCAAACTTGCCCCGAGCCCCAAATATCATTCTCCCCCAACCAAATCCTTAGCAGTTTGTGGGTTCAGCGTTCTTTTCTCCGAGCATTACCATGCATTTGAATTTGATTTGGGAGCCGGAAATGCCTTGCAGACTTCATTATCATTATCTTAATCGACCAAATTAAGGCTGAGCACCCCCCCCCCCCGACCGCCTTTCCCCCTCCCCCTTCTATTTCTTTCTCCGCAGGCACGCGACGATGACGACGAAGCCCACAACTCGAGGCGTAAGAAGTTAAGGTGCGCTCGCAAATGACGTAATTAAGTCGCCACTCCCCCTCCCTCCCCCCCCCTTTCTCCCCTCCCGGATTTTTCTGCAAGGTGAAGAAGAGTGGAGGGACGGAAGGAAGGAGCCTCCTTTGAATTCGACGATCGTTAAAGTGGAAGCTGGAACCAAAGATACCCACCAATTATTTGTAATTTAAGACCCTTTTCTTTAAATAATTGCAAGCATCCGTTTTCGTCAAACTATTTTTGTCTCATCAAATGCTCTTGTGCGGAATAAAGATAGGTAATCGTTGATCCAATTGTCTTCAGTCTGGTTATTTTTTAAAAATGTATGGTTCACCGAAAAAAAAATGCCGGCGGGTTAAGTGAAGAAACGCAGGTTCGTCTCTAAAATTCTGGGATGGTTTTTAGATAGCTTTCAGTCACTGTTACAAGGTATATTTCTTTATTTTCATTTCAAAAGTCATGTGGAAGGTTCATGTTAGAGCCTTTTCGAAGTTTCAGATAGGTAAGTGATATAAGCGTAAAAGGTGGGTACACAGATCCGTCGGGGGCGCGGAATTGTAGTAACACGGAGTTATCCTAACTCTTGTCTAATTTGACAATAATATGGTTGCGGTTTCTGATGTATAACCGCAGCCAGCGCGGTAGCGCGAGCGAGGCAGGGACGTTATTTAATAATCAATAAAATCAGGAGTTATGGTAACTCCGTGTTGCCAAAATTCCGGATTTTTCAGACACTTTAAAAAAAATTAAGAATCCGATGTTACTGTCATTTCGGGTGCCACACACGGGCCAACATTTAAGAAAATTTCAGTATTAATGTAACTCCGTGTCGATACAACACTGGCACCCAGATCCATCCTGCATACTTGAGTCGTGTCTCTGGTTTAGGAATTGACGTTTCCAAGGTTATGGGTGGAGGGCATGAATGCAGAGGTTTTAAACGCGATCCGAATGTTTTTAAAATCTATCTGTTTTTCTTTTTACTCCCGTTTTGTACAATTTAACCAAAAGTCAATTATTGAAGCATGTTAACGTCGAATTTGAAACTTAATAAATCTGAAAAATACTAAACAAAATAAAAAAAAAATTGCTAACAAAACGTTAATATGTTGAAATCGTCCTGAATAGCATTTTATTTTTTTTTTAGCAAAGATAAACTTTGAACTTCTCTGAGTGAAACGCTCAACTTCTCCTCCAATTATTTAATTAAAACTGCGGATTGGACATGGCATTTTCAAAACTTCAATCAAAATCGGTCCATGCCTATGTTTACTAACATCTGAATGTCAGTTGTATTTTTGCTTCCATATTTTAAAACTAGAAGTTTTGTAGTGATACACAAACAGCATGTAAGAAATTAAGGGAAGCTGGCTATTTTGATTCTAAAGACCAGGCTGGATGACTATTTCACTAGCATTTTCAAAGCTAGACCGGATATTGTTAAAGAGGTTATCACAAATGACCCTCTACAACTGAATAGCCTACTAATTGTTTTTTTTTTTTTTTGCAATTTAGTACTTACTTACTTACCAGGAAAGGAATTATTGAATATGGACCTACGGAAAAATACGGACAAGGCCCTGATAACAGACCCTTAAAAATTGTGCCTGGGAACTGTCTTTCCCGCCCATTTTGTTTTATTTAACGAATTTCTCACCTCAGGTTTTTTCCAAGTTCGTTCTAAATCTGCCTATCTAATATTTTAAAAGGTGAGATTGAAAATGTTGAAATTGTAGACCAAATTTTTTATTGTCGTTTATTTTCAAATTATTTGAAACTATCTTGCATAAATATATTAGCTTTTCGTGTATTTAACGTGGGTTCAGTGACTGTGTACGACTAATCTGTTGCCACTTTGGGACGATGTTACAGAAGCAATTGACGAATATTGTTAAGCCGATGGAGTTCGTATGGATTTTAGTAAAGCATTTTGCACTGTGGCATGCTGACTTGAAACATGCGCTTACCAAAATGGGGATATACCTAGCAGTTTGCTTAAGTGGTGCGAGTCTTACCTCATCAACAAAAATTATAAAATAGTGCATAATGACTTTCTATTTAAAAGTTTTCCTGCCATTTCTAGGGTTCCCCAGGGGTCTGTTTTTGGCCCAGTCTTTTCCCCTTTTTTGATAAATGACTTTGCTGAAGTACAGGGTGGCGGTCTATCTGGAAAACCAGGAAAATCGGGATTATTCACGGAATTTATCCAATCTGGGAAATTCAGGGAAAAACCAAGGAATTTGATAAATATATACTGAAAGTCTGGGAATTGCAACATTCTCCGTAAAGTTTTTTCATCTACAAAGAATAGTTAATTCGGATTTAATTTTTTACTTCTAAAACCTTCAATTTATTTCAGTTAAAACTTCGTGTTCTGTATGGCACATTAAGTGTCAGTGCGTTTCTAGTTTTGTTCAAATTATGGCTTTCCTGCCCTTTACCAGTTAGACCAGTGTAATTTTTGATTTAGCAAAGCAATACGACAAAGTTATTGCAATTTGAGTAAAACGTAAAAAAAAAAAAAAGAAGAAGATTTTTTTTAGTCCTGTACAGCACCTTCCTCCGACCGAAAAAAAATCATGGAAAAATGTCAGTAATGGTCTGAAAAACCTGGAAAAATCATGGAATTTCATCATGAGCTTTTGAACGCCATTCTTAAGAAATGAACAGATTTGGAAAGCTACATTTCTTTGACGAAGATAATCTTGAGTTTTTTTTCTGAAAACCGTAAATGATAAGTCACCCATCA
This sequence comes from Lithobius niger, assembly GCA_023313725.1. NCBI lineage: Eukaryota > Metazoa > Arthropoda > Chilopoda > Lithobiomorpha > Lithobiidae > Lithobius > Lithobius niger. The sequence continues at coordinate 129,992 of JAHWFP010042437.1, read as the reverse complement.
GTTACACAGTCTTTCTGCCTGGTGCTGTATTTGGGATTTAAGAGTTAATCCGGGCAAACCTCACGATCCCCGGAATTGTAAATCCATAAACAAACGATAAATGACTTGGGTTTTACAGTGCAATCTAACTGTGTATTTAAGATACATATCACAAATATAGTTAAAATGCGCGGGTTTCTTAAATGTTTCTTAGAATTTACAAAAGATGTGAAAACCATTGTTGTTATACAACAATGCGATTGGTAAAGTTTGATGGCATATGCATTCATATATGGAATCATTACAACCTTATTTATGAACTAGAGAACAAGTAGCGTACTCTGATGAGATACTTTTTTTTTCTAATAATACGACTTGAACAGTGATGATTATATCCTGGTGAAAAACTATGTACTAATTTCCAAATTCCAACTCTCTCAATACGGACTCAGTGTTGGCCTTAATTTCCCTTATAAATCTTATTCATGGATTGGTGCTTTTTCCAGAACGGTTAAAACTAATTTCACTGTTTACGAAACCAGTTGCTACAACACGAAATTAAATTCTTGGCTTACGGAGGACAGGAGTTGCACCTGGCATACTCGCTGCTTACATTTCATAATCATCATAATTGTAACCCATTCTACCTACTTACAGTAAACAGGAAAAAATTTGTAATTTAAAACTTCTGTTTGTGTCTGCATTTCCTCCCCTTGAAGAAATAATAGTATATGTTTTTAACCTGTAGAGTCCGCTTGCAAGTAAATAATAAATAAGGGTTGGGCAGCTTCATCAGATACAAGTGCACAGCTTTTATAATAAATTTCCATAAAACAATGTTTTTTTTTCCACGATAAGAAATGTTAACCACTGTAAGGTAGAAAACAAGAAGGTAAAAATATTCACATTAATTAATTTACTGTTTACAGAACCGATACAGAAACTAAATTAAAATACTAATTTAAAAGAAGAAAATTATACAGAAAATCGGAATATTTTATGTGTTGGTAAAAATAATTTTTTTTCCCAGTCTAGAGCTGGGCGGAACCAGAAGTTTTAAGTACCACACGGTACGTATCGGTATTTTTAATAAAAAAATACTTGGTTTTTCGCATTCCAGTAACCAAATAATTCACACATTCACTAACCAAATAATAAATAGCTGGCTAAGATCCGACTGTCAGATGCTGGTATTCCATACTCGCTTCAAAAGCACAGGAGAAGAAGTTTCTATATTATCAGTAATTATTTACGACTTAATTTTATTGCGGGGAATTCGGGGGGGGGGGGGAGCGGGGTGGAAGTTGGGTAAATTTCGTTTGGCTAGGTTCAAGACTTCCTTAACAAAATTCTTCTTAATTACCCCCTAGACATATAACTGAATTCTTAAGATTACAATTATTTGACTAAGGGAGGGGTTATGGGTTATATGTAAATGAATTTCTTTTCTGTATTCCTATTTTAATCTTAGGAAGCAATACCTGAACATGAAGTAATCGAATGCCAAAGCAAACACATCAAGCAAACAGCGAATAAAGCGTACGAATACAACACCGAATTTTACGAACTTATAGGCCCGTAGGCTGGAGGAAGGGGCCTCATGGGTCGTATGAGCCCCCCCCCCTCCAAAAAAAAAATAAACTTTCAAAGACCGCAAAAATAATTGTCTTTGAAAAAAAAATAGATGAAAAACACATTAACAAATAGAAAAAAAGACAAAAACAATATCCAAGAAAAAGCCCAAAAAACGAAAAGTAAGTAGTAATTATATGTTAATTTATTGAATTACAAACTAAAACTGCTGGCATTTGCGTCTACCACCGCTTCACTCCCTCGGCCAATAATGAATTCTTTACCGAGCTCACTGTAAGGATTTACTGGTAGGCTCCGAGCTTACTGTAAGGATTACTCGTAGGCTAAATAGCTTTTCAAAATAATCTAGAACTAAGTACTCAACACGTAGTGATAACCGGAACTGTTTCCGGTATTTGTGCTTGTCGACTGTTTTCGCCCGGAAATCAAAGCGCACGAAGCCGAACTTTCGATTCAGGGTACTTCAGGGTTTTTTACGCGTCGTAAAAATTGGCGACAAATTCCAAGCTTTACCAACATTTTTTTTTTTTGCTGGATAAAGGAGTGGAGTCAGCAATGGCACTGAAAAAGTCAGTTTTCCCCGTTAACCAAGTCCTGCACGAAAATGTGTGTGGTATCGAGTTGGTGAAGTTGGAGTTCACCTTAGAAAAAGGGGTGTGATTCTAAACTATAAGCTAAAATGTGCAGCAAAACTGCGAAGCGAAGTACGAGAACAAGCATCGAAAATCTCCCACTAGATGTCGCCACGCATCTCAGCGGTAAGTCGTAAACATAGATTAGAAAGTTAACTAGATATACCGTCTCACTTCTCCCCGTACTACTCGGGCCCCCAGCGGTAGGTGCGGCTACTAATACCTCTGATAATGCTTTGCCTTCGAAACAGCGTATTGCAAAGTATTAGTAGAGGTATTAGTAGCCGCAACTACCGCTAGGGGCCCGCGTAGGATGGGAAAAAGTGAGACGGTATATCTAGTTAACTATCTAATCTATGGTCGTAAATGACTTCAGGCCAGTTTTTGTTTGTTGTTAGAAGCAGTGTGTCTGTTACCCCTCTACTGGCATTCTAATACTATAACAACTAAATGGATTGGGGGTGGGGGGGGGGGAGGGAGGAGAACAGTGTGTCTGTTATCCACATTTATTCAATGAATAAATCTAATATTGTCGTTAAATTGATAATCGAAACCAAATCCAGGTCTCCACTATTATGCATTAACCAAACCAAAATTTTTGTTTTTTTACCGTTTTGGATGGAGATCGAATCAATTTTTGCCAAAGATTGCAAATGAAGCAAATACCCGTTGTAGCATTCGGTGACTGCAATTTCATTACTCTTCGTGTGTTTTGCCTTTCGTGTGTGAGTAAAGGTTTAATAACGGGTAAAATTATTCCACGAGAGCAAAGCCGGGTAGTTCTGCTAGCTAACAATACTAAAAAAAAAGATTAAGAATGTTCATCATTCAACAGTAATAGAGTTAAAATATCCACAAATCATGAAATACGTATTTCAAATACCGGTATTAAAAAAAATGATTACCGATATCATGGTAAAAATACTGACACAGCCTAGCTCGTGTTAGCTTCTAGTTTTGGACACTGCAATATAAATATCAATATGCAGACTATCGACAACTTGGTCTGCCCATTGTTTTGTCTAGACGTTTAAAACACCGATCACCCTGTTGGAATGGAAAATAAAATCGTCGTAAATGCTGCATTTTAGAATAATAAACATTACAATTATGGAGTCAATTATACGGATTTTAATTAACAAAGTGCTATTTTGGTGCTTCAACCCACGATATTATCGACTTTTGATTGAATTTTGTATAGCTTATACCTATAAAGTAAATATTTGTGCGATTCTGTCGTTTGAAAACGTTACTCTTTACTGGCAAAATGGAAAAAGACATTAATCCTTAATGCTCCCGAGAAATATACATTAATGTTTAATGTTCCTGGGAGGCAATCCCTTCCGTTTTTAACATTTTCACGACGTCGAAATCAATGGTGTTTAAAAAAAATTAAACTCCTTTTTTATCCCATGTTGACTCCTTAACGTAATACCTCGGCAATAAAAGGAAACACCACAGCCAATTCCCAGCTGTTGTTTTGTTAATACATTTTTTTTTATTTTATTAATCTTAACACTATTCTCAGTGGAATTTTTTGTCAATAATGTCCCGCCATCGCATTCCCAATCTTCTGGCTTCGAAGGAAAATAATAGAAAAATAATGAGTAATGAAATGGTTGATATTTAAATTAGGAAACGCTGACTTGAACCGATAAGGGAAATAAAAAGGAATTTGCACAATAATGTCAACTCGATGCAAATGAACTCGTAATGCGGGACATAAAAATGGCATTTTAAAAAGGAACAAGAGTTTAATTAACGAGTTCAACGTACGGATTCAGTTTTTATCACATCACACTTTAGGAAGCATTTATGTAATTTGTTTAGGCGACGAAGGAGTACAAAATATAAATCCGTTGTTTTGTGGCTGGTGGTTTACGATTAAGGGCACGCACGAATTGAAAATTTCACCTTCAAATTTTCGATCATCCTTCCTTCTCCTAAGACCTTGAACATGACCCCGTCCCCTCACCCAAGCTCAAAAAATATTCTGAGCTCCCCATCCCCTCCATCGCAAAATGTAAACCTTTATGTCTCTGGTAGGTGTAAATGATTTCCTCTGGACTAATTTAAAAAAATAGCACTTCTCATTGACAGGTTCCTAATTGTGTTGGAAAATAGCCATGAATTAAAGTATGTTCACTGAAGTGTTCTTTAAACCACCTTTGAACGCAGATCCACGATGGTACAATGACGTTTGATGTAAGGAATGCACATTGGTGTTACTATAAGGCACGTTCATGCCATCCACAACATCAACACGTGTAATACCCCATGGTGCTTTAGAAAGCGGTTTTAAATAACTATTTACCAGATGACACTAGAAATAACTTCAAAATCTTATTAAAAAAAAACTTATAAGGTTGGGTAAGAGAGAGGTTAACACTCCAAAAATGACTTTTTTACACCAGTTTGGTAATGTGGATTTTTTTGGGGTGACCCCCCCCCCCATTCTCCTTGTTGGCCCTAAAAAATGCATTATCCAGCTTCAAGAGGCACCAAAAAATGGATGACCCCCGCCCCCTCCATTCTCCCGGCCTTGGAGATAAATAATGGCTGGGCCCTTATTACAGAGATAAAGATGACAATCTAGTACAAATCTTGCACTTCGATAACCATAGAATGGCTTTTAAAAACGAACGCATACTGTTAGAAGGAAAGTGTTGTGCAGGGTCTGTGTCGTTGTATGACGCATTAGCCCAACTTACATCCTATAAAATGTGTTAACCCGACAACGAATTTTAAACAGGTCTAATTTTCACGTGATGAGATTAGTCTTTCAAACTTAACAAGTCAGTGGGATGGGTCAAGGAGCCAGATTTGAATTAGTAAGTTGCACATTCTTTTCATGCACTCCTGGTTAGCCTGTATTTCGCGATTTTGGTCGAGTTTTGATTGACAGGGATGATTATTACTACTACCTGAAGCACGGGTGGTGTTTGATGCGCCGTTTGCAACATTGGGACGGTTTGAGCTCTTATGTATTTGGCGCAGAAGGCGTTTACCCCACCAGTGTATTTTCGCGGACACTGGCTAACAAACGTTGATTTTCATTTGCTTCACTCAATCAATCAGCGCATCCCCTGATCCAGATTCCATGAACTTACATATGAATATTTTCACCGGAAATAAAGAAACACACCTTTGTACAACAAAGTCTAAACCTTTAGCCCGTCGGGCTTGTATCGTCCACAATGACATAACCTTTAGCAAACGGTTAATGCCTTATTCAGCGTGATGTGGCTTACCGGCACGGTCCTGACCTGTCCCCAGACTCCATGGGTTCGTGTATGCTATTAGTATTGTTATTATTATTGAAACGAAGCGAGGCCGAGTGGAGTTCCGTTCATGAATGCACTCGAATGCAATCTTTGCAACCGCTTCATGCAATAACGACTGAATCAATTAAAACCAAGTTTTGCAAATTGATCGCAGTACACTCAGAGGTGGTTTGTAAAAAAAAAAATAATAATAAATCGGACATGTTGTTGAGGAACAACGCCATCCAGCAACACGTGCGGACAAATGGACAAAGAAACAAGATGCGATAGCAACCGAATAGATGAGCCACAACGCTTTACTCGTAAACAACTGTCTGTGCCCATGTAGCATTGTTCATTCGTTCCTTCTTTTGTTTGTGTTGTGCCATCAACACTATCCAGTGACGCTCTATGAAAGCAAATGGACAAAGAAACAAGATGCGATGACGCAACCCAAAAGATGAACCATAACACTGTCTCCAACGCATAACGGGTTAATTTATTTGACGATCTTGTATTTCCGTAATTTCTCTCCATGCATCGGTTTAATATTAATTTTTTTTAAATAAATGTTTGTGCAACATTAATTTATTGTTTGATTTATTGCTTCATTTTGTCGACAGTATAACTGATTACGCCCTGGTTATTTTTTTTTTACGGAACTCGGGGTCGAACTTGCTGTACATGCTTTTTCGTAGAAGAGGAATTGTTGTAGATTTGAAATTTGTTGCTGGATAGATGAATGGTCGTTGAAGCCATCATTTTCCTTAGTTTTTTTTTATGGTAGCGTGCATTTTCAGTAGGCTATATTAATATAATAATACTGTTATAGAGGTATAGTTTTTCCCCAGTGTAACATACCCGCATACGTGAGCAAAATACTTTACTGGGGAGCATGAAATAAAAATAAACGGCGAACCCTCCCCTCTTCGAGCACCCATCCCCCCCTTCTTCCCCACTCCCCCATTCCCCCCGCCCTCTCTTTTTCAGTGGTGGGCAACGCGGTGTGGCTGAATTTCCTGTTTCTCCGTTTTGATAGCACGCGCGAAAAGCCCGCCGTAACGATCGTGCATGCAGTGATTGCTACTCAACCAACTTAGACAGTTTTCAACTCGCCTCTAATAGCCAGCATTGTGTTTGTTTCTAATTATTAGAGTGCATATCCGTTCTCATTGTTGGCTACTCGCCCTTTTTCTTTGGTACCGTGCCGAGTATGAACCCGCTCACCCTCTTGGTGAATGTTCCAGGGTACAGCTGATTAGCCGGCATTACAGTAACTTGCTTATCCAGGCAGCGTTTACCATGGCAATGATACCTTTACCAGCACGATTAAAAGCTAGCTGCTAGAATGCAAAGGCGAGTTGCTGCGAGTAAGAGCATCGCGCGCTAAGAGAGCGTTGCTGCTCACTGCTCTGAATTTATAAAAAGCCCCCAACATTTCCAAATATGAGTTCCGCATCCAAATTTTTCCAACTCGTATCGTATGGTAAGACCCTAAAGAGAAATCGAATTGATTTGTTGGCCAAACCTCTTTCTTGATTAATTTTGTATTTTCTAAAAATAGGAAACCTTAGACTTAACAAATTAGAGCTCATGAAAAACAGCTACCATGTAATACAGCTAAATACCAAACAAGGATGCCAAAGGACGCCACACTTAAAAGATTTACGACTAAAGGACGACAACATTTACACAAGAAGCACTGCTTGATGTAAATAATACACGGATTTACTTGAATGCTACCTTAACAAAAAAAAGCCCTATCGTAGCAATGATAGCTTTCGTACTATATTTTTACTCTCATTGTTACCTTTTTCACGCAAAAAAAATCGAGTCATGAAAGAAGAGTGCGTAAAGAACAGTTCTCCACTATCCATTACGAATAAGGTGATAGTAAAACAGAAGCTACACTCCCTAAATCACGCTTAATTCACAGTCGGGCTGCTAATTCCAGAGGTGCAGGTCTCTTCCCGTCTTATTTGCCAACACTTACAACACTCGCTTTTTTTTTTATTTCATTCTTCTCTCTTTCTATTCTTTCGTTCCGTCTCTCTGTCTCGTCTGTTATGTCATGCGAATATTACGACCACAGTAAATTTGTCCTTCGTGTCCGGGGTGGGGGGGGGGGGGGATTGGGGGCGGGGATCGGGTGGGGGAGGGGGAGGTGACAAGCCGACCAACATTGGGCCGTCGTTTCACTCGGTCGTTTTCTTGATTGAAATCGGTAATGAAAACGGGTGTAAAAGGTTGCAGCATCCGACGGGAAACCAGGAATAAGCGGCCGCTCGCCCGACAGAATATTAAGGCTTGAAATGGATCCCCCCCCCCCTTCCCCTTCTCATCCTGCTTTACTTGGCTAAACTGCTTGTGACGTTGTTGCTCAGGTTGGTTGGGGCTATTTGGCGCAAAATTGGATTTGCGGCGTGCGAATTTTCCTTTTTTTGTGTGTGTGTGCGTGTGTGTGTGTATTTGACGGTTTCGGGTGTCGTCGTGTTCTTCTCCTCTTTTAGTACCCCCCCCCCCCCCCCCCCGGCCCCCCCCCCTTCCCCCCCCCCCCCCACCCATTTTATTTATTGAATGTCAAGCTTAAGTGAAATTCTTGTTCCCAACAGTTGTGATTGCGGGATCACACAGACGCCGAAAGCTTGTAGAATGAATTTTAAAGTTGATTTAATAAAAAGGACTATTTACTTAGTAGAAATGACGCCCAATTTGAAGAGTCGGCCGTTGAAAGTAGGTTTGATGCCCGCATTTGGTGGTTCCCCGTAAAACGTTAAGTTTACTCAATAATATGCGGTAAAGAGAGTGGATTGGGGGGGGGGGTTTGTTACTTATTTATTTCTCCCTTGTGAAATATTTATTTTTATTAATGGATTTGAGAAAGTATTAGTATGACTATATTGATCTAAAAAGGAAAATGTTTTGGCAATATCTATATAGATAATACACTTAGATTGGGCAAGCAAATTCATCATTATTATGCACTACAATGAAAGAGGGTGTGTAATGAAAGAGGGCGAGCGACCGACAATGTCAAACAAACAGATGTGGCCTATAACAATCGACATATTGCATTAATAAAGCTAGCTCTTAAGAGCCGACTTGGAAGAGTTTCAAAGTTGTTGATTAACAATCACTGCATGCACAACCGTTGTTGGGTTTGTTGGGCTTGGTATCAGAACAGAGAAACGTCCTCCATTGAAAATAAACATTTACTTTCATAACACAAATCACCAGGGGTTCAAAGAGGGAGCAGAGATGGGGATATTCAGACCACACAATAGGGGAAACCGGAGCACACTACAGTGCTACGCTCAGGTATGCGGGAACGTATGTTACACCGGGGGTACAGCTAGTACAGTATTAAATTTGTTAAGTATGTGAAAGTTACTGTAGTTTTTCCGTAATTATTTTTAATAAACAGAACTTTTAATTGTGAAGTGTTCGACATTACGTCAAGTTTTTTATCCAATGTATTGAAATTTGGGAAATAGTTTTCCAACAGTATTATAATTGTGTCTAATTGCACTTTATTGCACACAATTCTCGAAGCTCAAAGACTTGTGTGAGAAGCAATACACATAAAGAAAAACAAAACATATATAGAATATAAATAATTAGTGCAATATAGTATTGTAATTAACTTACACAATTTATAGAATTATTATTACCTTTATCAGTTTTTCCATTTATTTATTTGTTAATAAGAGTTATTTCATTTACTAGACAAGTTTTTAGTTCTATTTTTAATGTTTCAATGTTGTCAAATTTTATCATATCACTTGTTAATCTTTTCTTTTATATTTCGGATTTTATACTTCTCTAAAAAAGAATGTCTCAATGGTTTTTTTTTATTTACTCACACTTCGATAATTTGGCCATTGTACTAAACAATTCCATGCCTTGTAAATGGAAAGAGTGTCAAATTAAATTAAAAACTCGAGCCCAATCACAGTATAAAAACAGATAAAAACAGGAGCTTTCGTCAAGTCTAATTACTGGGCATTCTCAACTGCCTCCTTATTCAAACTTGGTTCCTCGAGGCAGTTGAGAATGCCCAGGAAGAATGGGCGAAAGCTCCTGTTTTTATCTGTTTTTATACTGTGATTGGGCTTGAGTTTTTAATTTCATTGGTTCACAGTGAGTGGGGTTGTTAAAGAGTGTCAAAGTAATTAAAGAAGAGAACAATGCACCAAGTTGTCTTGTTAATCGGTTTAACTTGGCGGGCTTTTCTTGAAGTGATATCACTACTTTCTACGGCCTACACGTTTTGGACTTGGTTTCTTTTACCATTATGTTTTTTTTGTATGACATAACAAGAACACCAGAAGTTCTAGGTCTTCACACTGCTGAGCTAGTTTTTAAACACTCTAATTTACACAATGCTGGTGTAGCCGCTCACGTTTTAGTAATCTAACCAATAAAATGTTTATAAAATTTCAAACTGGTCTCCAGTATTACGTAATAGTTAAACCACCCGCGGCGAACTGTATCGGATTTATCACCTGATGGGCGATATCCCGCACATGGCCAATCCGCGAGAACTACGTCAAGATGACGTTGAGAACGAAGGCCGCGACGCCATCGAAATGTAGTTCGAGCGGATTGGCCATGTAAGGGATATCGCTCATCGGTTCATAAAACCGATACAGTTCGCCCCAGGTGGTACACTACTTTATCGCACGGTCCCTAACTTTTGAAACGAAAAACAAAATTTTTGGGGTAATTGTAAAGTTTGCCTTCATAGCTGTGTTGTTAATACAAACATTATATCGTCACGTTTGCATAATTTTGCATTGATACAGTCAAGCTTACGGCCGATTCCATTTGAGCGGGAGGATGATGTGTGTCACGAGGGTAGGATTTTCTTTTTTTTTTTTAAAGGTGTAGGAGAAACGCTTTTTTAAAAATTCAATGGACTAATATCTGTTATCGTGTTGCACATCACTGAAACTTCATAATGCAAAAATTACGTCACATTATGTGACATGTGACATCACCCCACTTTCCTGTGCGTGGCATCCACATCGCCACTTTTAGTAAGCTTTGCATCCTCGCAAACAATGTTTAAGCTAGAAACTATAAATCATCTGAAATTCAAACATGGCGGCGGTTTTGGCTCTGTTGGCTCGCAACGAAAACAGTGAACGATGTGAGTTCGGAAGCAAATGGGAAAACTGATTCGTCAGGAGGTGTTCTTTATCTTATTGTTACGGATTATAAGACTGCAGCGATGTCAGATTTAGCTAAACCAGGTAGCATCATTACTATGGCAACAACACCTTTGGCATCGCGATTAAATTTTACGCGCACGATTGCAAAGGCGAGTCGTTGCTTAAACGTATCCTAAGAAATAGAATTGTGCAACTCTTAAACGTAGATTGGAGTTGGTTACTGCTTAATTAATTTAAACAGGAATCATTTTCATAAACAGTAAACATAAACTGGCAATTTCTGGGTAATAAATTATTTACCTATTATGAGTCTTGTTAAAGGTGAAAACGACGATGAAACAGAAGTGAACAACAAATCAACACCGTCACTCTGCGCAAAGCAGTCCATTTTCAACAGGTTTCAATGTAAAAAAATTGAACATGAAAAGGCGTAGGGTTATTGGAATCATGTTCAAAAGGGACTGTTTTACCCCATCCGGAAAACTGCAAGGGCTCGTATCTCGCACGACCCTCAAACTGGGAATTTTCGCACGAGGGTGCGCTTAATATTGGTAATCAAGATCATTTTTTTCAACGGGATTGACCTTTAAACCCCCCCCCCACCCTCTTCACACCCGGTGAAAAAGCCTGCCTAAAAAGCTCACCCTGGGAGCAGAGAGTGCTCTAAAACTTACAACGATATTTTTAAGTGTGTCGTATTGTTTTTTTTTTTGGCCTATAACATCCGGCTTAGATTCGCACGCATCTGGGGATATACTCTCTGACGATGTTCTGATAGTACACATCTGTGTGTACCAACACACCTAACTAACACCCAGCTGTGTAATAGCATTACACAGTTTTTATAGCAACAGAACACATTCTTCTGTACAAAGCATGCATACTGCCACTACACCCTGTACTGCTGATTAGTATTAAAAAACGCTTAAGCGTATAAAATACGGATGTAAGCCTTAAAAAACTTAAAGCCTTAAGGGAACAGATATCAGAAAAAGACATGTAAGCCATCAGCATCGCACTAATACGTGTAAAAGAATCTCCAGCGACCCAAAAAACAAGCTGGAGCTTCTTTTACACGTATTAGTGCGACGCTGATGGCTTACATGTCTTTTTCTAATATCTGTTCTTTTAAGGCTTTAAGTTTTTTAAGGCTTACATCCGTATTTTATACGCTTAAGCGTTTTTTAATATAATATCCCTTATTTTTTTTTCTTCTTTCAGCAAGAATAACACAGAAAAGAACATTGTAATCACCTTAAAATAACTGTTATCAGAGAGTCTTTTCCATGGCTGATTCGTTAAATGCTGCTAAGAATGACTTTTGCACCCGATTTCATGTTTTTAGCTTGATCTATAAGAATTTGTTGCCCAAACCCCCGAGAGGCATCACGAGGGGTGGGGGGGGGGTCTGGGGCGGGAGGGGGGCGGGAACTGAAGGCACTTTGGAGTATTTCATAGGGATTCATTGCTGGTTTGATTTTTACTGCTAAGAAAGACTTGTGCACCAAATTTATGTTTTCTGCAAAATTTCTGCAAAAATTTGTTACTCCATTTAATTATTTCTGTCCAGTGCTCTACAATAATAATTTCTCTGCTGACGAGAATACTGCAGTCGCATCAAAATCGTGTTCAAAAGGCCCTGGTTAATACCTATATTTTAAGCTATACAAATTGAAAATCGGTTCATTGGTTCGATCTCTTGGTAAGGGCAAAATTTCTAGCCCATTTGGCTTTCCGTGTCAAGAATATTGTAGTTACATTAAAATAGCATGCGAAAGACCCTTGGCCTTGTCCGTACCTACGTTTTAAGCTATATAACTTGAAAATCGGTTCAGTGGTTCGATCTCCACGTGAGGGCAAAGAATCCCAACAGCAACATTAATGATTTTTACCCAGTGCTCTACTATAATAATTGCTCTGCCGACGAGAATACTGCAGTCACATCAAAATCGGATGCAAAAGGCCCTGGTCGGTGTTAATACCTACATTTTAAGCTATACAAATTGAAAATCGGTTCATTGGTTCGATCTCCAGGTGAGGGCAAAGAGTCCCAACAACAACAAGAACAACAACAACAACAAGAAATGGCCATACTGTGGACGCCGAACGGTTTGATTGTTTTCATTAAAATTTGTAATGAAGTGAAATAGTTGCGACACGACCCCAAATACCGAATTTCGTTGGTCTATGTCAATTCTGGACGAAACTGTAGGAGCTCAAAGTTTGACGTTTAACATGGAAGTTCATGCTGAGGCTTACATAAGGACCGCTAGCGCGGTCCTTGATACCTAACTCAGGTGTTGGGTATGTTGGTACACAGGGATGGGTACAGAACACAGCGTTTTCAGAGTGCTAGATCCCTACGAGAAGCTCTCCTGGGAGCAGGGAGTGCTCTAACACTAGGTTTGCAATGTGTCGGATTGTACTTTTTTTTTTTTGGGGGGGGGGGGATCCGCAACTAATGGTCTGATCAACTTAGGAAAGACGCACCTACACACCAGATTTCAGGTCGATGATACTTTTAGTTGGTTCTCGATTTAGCTGTGTTAGCAACTCGAGGTGCCCAGCTGCAGGGCCCGTGTTATGTGTTGAGACCAAGCGTCGTGCAATTAACAACATTACCGCTCATTACATGCTATTTACACTTAAGTCCGTAGACCAAGCTTTGTTTTTGGCTTCGAAATGCCTTGTTATACCGCACATGAAGAACCTTAGTGCCAATTTTTACAACGCCTACCGTCCTTACAAATGATAGCTTATACACGGCACACAACAATGAGTTGAGAAAATACCACGTCACATACAACTCTTCACATGCTCTTACGTGAACATCCTATGTAATTTGCATTGTCTAAAACTACCAAACTCCGTATATGGCTTTGGTCTAGGCAATAAAGTCAATTTGACCGACTTAGACATCACATCATTTCAACCACTACTACACGCAACATAATTCCTATATAAGCAGCGTAATACCACTACTAGGAAGGTTTGAGGCACTGCTGTAGCCATGGCGCCATACTGAGAGGGGGATAATTTTGCTAGGTATTCCAATCGAAAACACTTAGGATTTTTTACATGGCACAATGGACGTGAACATGAGCCATACGAGGGCCCTTTTCTGCCATAAATGTCGGGGGTGGTTGGTGTATATCTCGCTTGCGCTGAACCATACACAAGGGTCGGTACACGGGGAAAGCAGTCATTGTGATAGACAACCCAAGCGCAATAAATCAGTGCGATTGGGAAGGCATGTTCATTCTGTTTAGGGCAGCAGTGAGTGAAAAAAGGGGGAGAATGTTCATTCTTTTCAAGGTAGCCGTGAAAACGGGCGAGCGTGTTCATTCTTTGCACGGTAGCATTGAAAAAGGGTGACCAGCCGGCAATGTAAAGGGTGATGTCGATTAACTGTAACAATCAGTAACAAACGAAATAGTACGACACGCATTACTGACGGAAAACTCAGGGCAATAAAACTCTGGGCCTTAACAGAAACAAACACTAATGGGACGAAAAACGGTATACTAGAACAGCTAGTACGAGACATCACCCCTATACAACACCGCTACTATAAGGAACGTAACAGAACTTATTCTGTCTAATGCACTGAGAAAAAACATCTTTTGCACGCAGTGTTGCTTTTAACTCGAACTGAACCAGCTGCTCTTCGAGTTTTAAGATCTCAAAAATATTTGTCCACAAGATAGACACCACAAACACAACGATGCGTCGAAATTATTGTTATTATTATCATGAGTGTAGTATACATTGGGATGAGTTATGGTCTCTCGTAATTTTCGGCTCTCGTTGGGGCCAGTACAATATTGTCTTTACATCCTACTGGCTGGCGACACCGTCACTTTTGCATGCAAAGTAGTGGAGGATATTCGGAAATAACGCTACACAAATTTCGCCATTTTTTGGTTCCTTTCTCCCGTCACACTTTGCCACAACCTTTGAACCGCCCCCCCCCCCCCCCAGAAAATGTCAGAAACGTCGCCCCCCCTTCCCATTCGTTGCCAATGAGTGGGTAACAATTTGGGAAAATCCGGCGATTTTTTTGATGAGATTAATGAAATTAGTCCGAATTTAACCTAATTTCTGATGACGGTTTTTACTCTTCTACCGTCGTTTGGCTATTTATTCCAACATATGTGTAACTACACAAATTTACTGACCCCACCTCCACCCTTGTCCAAAACTTACTCCGTGAATCCACTTCGCTTGTGTGACGTCATATTACGTACGGTCCCCTATAGCCTTAATCCGGGGGGGGGGGGGGGGCGCAAAATGTCGCGTATAGAACTGATGACGCCCATCACACGCCATCTGTGAGCTATAAGTTGGCACCTAACGTGTCCACATAAAAGTGTTCTACACAATCAAACTCATCCCAATATATAAACTCATGCTCTGATTTAATTCTAGTGCGCAAATCGCATTTCAGTTTTTCTCAGTTCTCTGCATTTAAAAGCGTCCGAGTTGGTATAAAACACACTTAGAGAGAGTTTTACGTGTGGACTACAATTATAAAAAATAAAAGGATACCAAGTAAATGAGTGTAAGGTGGCCAAAGTGTATTTCACATGACTGGTCTTTAATTGGTCTTGGTAAGCGCCAAGACTTTTCAGGAGCCATTTAAGAAGAGGCACCAGCCATTTTTTGCCACTTAAAGTTACGGCGAATCCTAGCAGGGATTTAGTTACGTTGTAACGAGGTTGCCTTGCAACGCTAGTCGACGACTTGATGCGTGGACGCGGCCTTCCTAGGACGACATCTAATTCCGCGCTTCGATAAACGTCGTCTTTTAATTTTGACTGCCCTCCCATCATCCCCCCCCCTCGGTCGAACCCCCACCCCCCATCCTTCTTTCCCAAAATGCTGCCGCCAGTGAAGAGCCTTTTAAGCAGAGATTCGAGGACGCTACCACTAACCCTTTCCACTTCCTCAAGCCATATTCTGCATTGCGTTACCAAGGTTTACTATCTGTTAAGGCTACACCGATACCGATCCAGTTATCAAAAATTTGCCGATTCTAGTACCGATATTATCCAATATTTAATCCTTAATTTGTTATCAATGGTGTAGTTTTCTGCGTAAGTCGAATAATTATATAGTTAATCATTTTAAAACAGTAACCAAAAGTTAAAAGACAGCTAAATCAGTGATTTCCTAAGCAAAACGCCACAAACCGCGTGTCATCTCAAACAGTTCCCGAGTTATCGATATTTCAGCGAAACTTGCCGATGCGGCCATACCGATATTAACACAAATGTCACAAATCGGTCCGATCCAACATCGTATCGGAGCAGCCTATCTACATGAAACTGCCAAAGTGCCATTGCTTATTTTGTGAGTAGTGACCCAGTGCTAGTGTGCCAAAACATCGGATCAGCTACCGATACCCAAGATCGGTTCATTTAGTGACGTAGCGAGGTTCATAATTGCAGAGCTGTGAACCATAAATTTGCCGATTTTTCCCCTATTTGACCGAAGTGTGCCTTCATGTCATTTACCGTCCCTCTTACAGTATTTGTTTTCGATCAGGAGGAGGGAGGGACGGAGGAAACAGGGATTTTTTTTGGACACTTTCGGGAGGGGGGGGGGGAGGGGTCTTACATTTTTAGTCCCGTCAAGAGTGATACTACGACCGAGGGAAGGGTCATACAAAAACAATGACCAAACTGTGGGAAAATAATTTTTCGAATTTAAAAAATGACACTTTCAGCAGTCAAAGTTTCTAAAAACGCCATACCCCCTCCCCCCCCCCCATCACGCAAGTTTTTATACGATTTTGACGTTATTTCTGGTGTCACGCACGTGTGGATGTTGTGAAGAGCATGGACATGGTGATTCGAACTCCGTAATGGCAATATGAATTCCTTACATCAAAACTTAGTTCTACTTTCATGAATCCTGAATCTCGATCCAAAAATGGTTTAAAGAACAATTCTTTCAAGAACATTCTTTTAGTAAATTGCTCGTTTTCCAACCAATTGGGAACCTGTCGATACGAAATGCTATTTTTTAATTAGTCCGGAGGAAATCGTTTCCACTTAACCTGAAAATGCATAAGAGCTTACCTTTTGCGGTGTGTGTGGGGGGAGGGGGGGGGTGGATGGGTTTAGACATTTTTGGACCTTGGGCAGAGGGGAGGGGGATTAATTTTTTTCAGGGTCTTGAAGGTGATTTCACATTTACAGTTTTTCCGCTACCCCTCCAGACTTAAATAATGACCGGTCCCTTTGGGGCTTGACACCCTGACCCCAGAGGACGTTAGATCGAAATCCGTCGCTTGGCGTGTGTCCATCTTCTGGTGTCGTGAATGATCTATGCAGCACGAATGCCATACGAAATTTCGAGTACGTTTCACAACACAAGCATTTTGCTCTGATGCAAACATGACACGATTTGTTGGAAAGGGTCCCCTATGCAGTCACGTTTGTGACTCGTGGATTAGAATGTCAAAGGCGCAGTTACAATGTTTGACAGTGAACTTGTACTCTAGTGTGTCACGTATGGATCTATAATGGTGGCCTGTTTTATCTTTTGGATTAGTGCGTGTCTGCATCAACAAACTTTAATCTCAAACTGAAATCTTATCCTGTTTCGTCGATGCAGCGGATGTATGCTGTGCCTTCTGGCGGGGAAGATGGGAAACACAAGGAAATGTGCAGGAAAACACTCCCCGCTCCCTCCCCCCCCTTCCCCGACCTACGGTTGGCGGGATGGGGTATTGGAAAGTTGACGATATCATGGAACACAGAAATCGATACAACGAGATTTTCCGTAGGAGCGTCCGTCTCCCACGACCGTTTCTATATTGTCCAAAACACTAAAGCAAAGACAGACTCGTGTATTTAACTCTTGCTACGTTTATTATTTACGGTTGGTTTTTAGATTGTGGTGTATGACCGTTTTGCCGAATCCCGTTCTGCCGAATATTTTTTTTTTTAATTACATGCCTTACTCGCGCTGCCGCTCTCGCTGAGGCTAAACATGTAACATCAGAGAGCGAAATTAATCACCAATTCCTTCCAATTAGGAATGCAGCATCTTTAACGTCTACAGTGTTAAGTTTTTAAAGAGTATTATTTAAATTCGGTGAAACGGGAATCGGCGAAACGGGTATACACCAACCCGTAGATGGTTACACCAACAAGTCTTTTTCCAGAATTTCGACGTGTTACGGCCATGTTAATGAAATTTCTTTAATATCGGTAACTATCCCGGTTACTTCCGGAAGGGCAATGGTTTTTTTTTTTAAGTCGAGTTTCCCAACCTTATACCTATACACTTCACCCTCCCAGCACTTCTTTTCATTCTTTTGATGATTGCATGAAAAGTAAGCTGTTGGGTTCACGGGCTGTGGTTATTAGCTCGGATTTATTATTATCCCCTTTGCAACGTGTCACCTTCAAAAATATTACCAACTTTTGGCAATTAAGGACTGAAAAAAAAAACAGTCGACAAAGATTAGACTGTAGTAAATGAAGACACAATGGAGAAACCGTCATAAATATAATTACTATTGTTTAGAAGCATGATAGTACTTCGCCTATCAAGTTCAAGTTCACTTGGTTTGGAGAGGAGGAAGTTGGCCAACATTTTTTTTAACTGACCAGACCATTATACGTTAGTAACCACCAAAATCGGTGATACCATACCAAAACACACAAGGACAAGGGTGATAGGACCCACCAAATTTTGCCGCAGAAAGTAGTGAAACCAGAACCAAAATGGGTGCCACCAAATGTCTCGCCCAACCCTGATCACTCAGTCTTAACTGACCCCTTAGTGATTATCAGTTAAGGTTGAGTAACCTCGGTTCGGACCACAAACTTGATGGCACCATTTTGACTCGGATATCACTACTTTCTATGGGAAAACTTGATGGGTTTTCTTTGCCCTAGTGGAGGTTTGGTACGATATCACCTATTTCGGCAATTTTCAGAAAACGTAAAATTGTTTTAAAGAAAACGAAAACGTTTTAAAGAAAATGTAAAATTACCATTATTTGCCGATGGATACGGTATCCGGTTAAAACATCGCCGCCGAAACATCACGTGACAAAAACATAGTGGACAAAACATCGGGGGACAAATCATCGAATGGTCTAAACATCGTACGGAAGTTACATCACGGATAAAACATCGCGAACAATAACATCGTGGACGACACATCGCAAATAAAAAATAAATTTGTTCCTGTTTAAAATATTTAATAAGTTGGCAGTGGAAGGGGAAGTTATAAAAACTTATTTAAATGTAAAAATTTCAGCTGCCAGGCGATGACATTCTCTCCTAACCCCATTCAAAAAATTGCCAATTCATCGGGATCCGATGAATGCATGTTCGACTGGCTGGTTCTTGTTGGGATAAAGGGAAACTAAAATAGAAATGAATATTTTCAAAAGAAATTTTTGGTGAAGAGTATTTTAAAAAGTAAAGCCATGCTTGCATTTTAATTATACTTTCTACCAGTTCGTCAATACTGCCACTATCGTGAAAAGAGGGACTTTTTCGGCTGAGCAGACAAAGTATGAAAATCACAGCTGCTGCTACTAGGTTGCGAGTTTAGCAACTCTAAGTAACCCTTAAACTGTAGGTGCCAGTCGAAATGATGCCTTCAGGCAGATGAAAGTACAACATAAGGAAACCAGGAGAAGCCCATCCTCAAAACAAGAAAGGGTGTTGGGGGGAGGGGGGGGGGGGTGGGGGGGGGGAAGGTGAAAAAGACGATATCTTGGAAAGTCTCGCGCAAAAATCGATCGAGGTGGATTTCATGCTAGCTAAATAGCCATGTGGTTGCTCGCACGCATTGCTTTTGCTAGTACAAGAATGGAAATTTAAAGAGACCAACTTTGTAGCTGCAGGCTATTTGGCGAAATAGCACGAGTTAACAAACGTTACAACTAAATCCTGTTTGGTTGGCTTTTAAGGCTGAAAGCCTGTTCCATTCCTAGGATTTCCACCCATACAATAAACCCATAAAAAACACAAACGAGGCTGAGTTAGGGACTGGTCATTACTTATCACAAGGAAGGAGAGGGGGAGAGGAAGTCGGCAGTGGTGGGTGGGGTGGGGGGGATAATGAATTTTTTGGACCTTCCCGAGATGAGGGTCATCAACATTTTAGGCTTTACGGGTGATAACACAAAAAACACTGACCAAACTGATAGAAAAAGTAATTTTTGGACGTCAAAAAATGACAATTCAGCAGTTAAAATTTCTAAAAACGCTTCAGCTTCTGCACTCCAGACTCACCGCGATGGGTGTGTTTACAAGGTTTTGAAGCTGTCAGTTACAGTACTACCTACTGTAGATTTTATCAATAAACTTTCTAGAAAAGCCTTGATATACATCTCTTTCGTGTGTGGTCTAAGGTTATCGAATTTACCTTTTCAAATAAGTAATTTTTATTTGGCTCAAAGAAGAAGAAAAAAAAAAGAAAAACCTTTCCCAGGGAAAGTATCCACCGGCCTGGTTATATTCGGGCAAAGAAAGAGA
This sequence comes from Lithobius niger, assembly GCA_023313725.1. Taxonomy (NCBI): domain Eukaryota; kingdom Metazoa; phylum Arthropoda; class Chilopoda; order Lithobiomorpha; family Lithobiidae; genus Lithobius; species Lithobius niger. Next base: position 109,842 of record JAHWFP010042437.1, on the reverse strand, counting down.
TCTCACCTAACAAAACGGCTTTACATACTTCTCTTCAAACAGCACGGGTTGTGCAAAAAAAAAAATCAAATTAAGAGAAAAGAGATGATTCAGCCGTTCCTATCCTTTTATACCCTGGGATACAAGGACTGAGTAAAAGCAGCTGCTCTCTTGAACCTATTTTGCTCAAAGAAGAAGAAAAAGGAAAAATCTTCCCCAAGGAAACTATCCACCTGCTTGGTGAAATGCAGACAAAACAACTGATTTCACCTAACAAAACGGCTTCTCTACACTTTTGATTTTTCTCAAACAAGAAGAAAAACGAAAAACCTTCCTTGCAAACACTGGAGGTGGCAATGATGAGGGAAGTGACGCCACAGACCACTTCCCGCTTCCTGGATACGTAACCTTTGGGATGTCCTGGACTACACAACCTCCTGGATACGTAACGCCTGGGATGTGTAGTTTAGTGGCAAGCTATCTGAGGTCACAGTTTGTATTGTATTAAGGGGAAGACATTTTCGTTGTTAAAGTAATATCCACAAACGGAAGGACTGAGTAAAAGAGGCTGCTCTCTTGCTTCCTATTGCGTTAAAAATTGTTCCCCAGTGAAACTATCCATCCTTCCTGGTGAAATTCGAGCAAAGAAACTGATCTCAACTAACAAAACAGCATTTTTATGCGCTCCTACGGTTTTCTGTAAACAGCATTGGCGGTGCAAATATAATGAAATTGAGGGAAAGTGAGACAATTCAGACAGTGCTGTCCTTGGATGCCCTGGGATACGAGGACTGAGTAAAATCGGCTGCTCTCTTGCATCTCATTGCGTAAAAATTGTTCCTCAGCGAAACTAACGACCCTACCTGGCGAAATTCGGGCAAAGTTCACACAAAACCGCTTTTTTATACTTTTCTACAAACGGCACTGGCGGTGCAAATGAGTAAAATTAAGTATAAATTAAGTGTTAAAGATATACATCACCTTCGCATGTGGTCTAAAGTTTTGTGGATATTGAATTAACGCTTTCAATAGGTATGTATTTTTTTTTTGTCCTGGGATGCCCTGGGGTACAAAAGGCACTGCGTAATTTCATGGGAGACAGTTACACCGGCAGAAATTTGGAAGCTATCTGTTGATTTAGACAGTGTTGCCTAGGATGCCCAGAGATACAAATGTTCCAGAAACACAATGCCCTTGGATTCGTAGGAACCAGCTAAACCGACGGAATTTTACGCTTGGTAACTTTTATTATTATAATATAATAGTGTTGGATTTTGAAATGAAATTTTATTACCAATAACGTAAAGAAAAGCATAAGGATTGGAGCAAAACTATAAGAGTTTCGTTCTAATTGTGATGCTCAAAGTGTCAGACTTTAAGGCGGGTTTACGCAACAACTCGCTTTTGCATTCTCGTAGCGAGAATTTAATCGCAATGGCAAAGGTGTCATTGCCATGGCAACAACGCTATCTGGATTAGCTAAATCCGACGTCGTTTGAGTTTTTTTGGTCTTCCCTGCTCCCAGCGTGAGCTTTTTTTTGCAAGCTTTTTTCTGCAGGGCATGAGGAAGAGGGGTTTGAGGTGCTTTTTCACACCACCTTAAAATGGCCTGAACTTCCATTTTAAAGGTCAATCCTTGCGAAAATGGCCTGTATTACCTATTTTAAGGTCACCTGGTGTGAAAATTCCCAGTTTAAGATCGTGTGAGAGACGACACCTTGCAGTTAGGGGGCAAAACAGTCCGTTTTGAACAGGGTTCGAAGAACTCTTCGCTTTTTCATGTTCAAAGTTTTTTCACATTGGATCCGGTTCAAAAGGGACTGTTCCGCGCATTTTCCCTTCTACTAGTAAGGCATCGATTTGTTGTTTAATTCTGTTTCATCGTCGTTTTCACCTTTAACAAGCCTCATAATAGGTAAATAATTTATTACACATAAATTCCCAGTTTATGTATGTATACTGTTTATGAAAACGATTCGTGTTTAAATTAATTAAGGGGAACCAACGTCAATCTAAATTTTAAAGTTGCAAAATGATAAACCAAAAAAAAAAAAAGAAGACTATTTGAGAGCTCAGAACCTCAATAAATATTTTAGGATCTTGGCCAAACACATGCTAACTACTACGTGTTAAATTAGTTACAACGCGGCCCCCGGTGTAACTAATCAAATATTTATATATTGTTTCAAAACACACAGTAATTTCTGTGTGCTAGTACGTTAATAATTTAGACCGATAATTTCAACGATAATGAAATTCAACCTTACGTAAAAATATCATTGGGTTTCCTATATAATGCAACGAACTGCACTGGTTATTTGAAAGCAACGAATTTTGATTTTTTTTATTTGTATTAAAATTGATGGCGGTTTGAATTTTCTGTGTATTTTAATAAAAGTACCAGATGTAAAATGGTCAACTTACGGATCATAGCTTTTTTGCAATTCATCACATTTGTCGTTTTCACAAATTCTAAAAGATTTTTACCTTCTTAGCCTAATTAACAACGTCAAAGAGAATTAATTAGCATTAGCTTTCGTGTAATTAATCGAAACAATTCCACTCAGAGAAAATAACATATAAGTATCATTTGCACATTAATTTCAATTGCACGGTTTCATTCTTAACATTTGTTTGAGCCTAGTTGGACGTCACATTTCAAAGTTTCATTAAGGTGAAACTTCTCATAAGCTTTAGATGTTTAATGTGTTTTGCAAGGTTTAAATACTCTTTAGGAATAAGTTATATTAAGTTATCATCACTGTTTTGTATGTACTTTTGTGCCGATGAAAGTTTTGGAAAGATGTGTAAAAAGTGTAAAAGTTAAAGAAATTTTTCCTACAGTTAAAAAAAAACGGTTGAGGGCATTATCTGGCTGAACATCCCACTCGCAACAAATAAACAGCGTTTTTTCTTGACAATGTGATTGCTTATGCAACAATGTCAATCGCGCTGTTCCAAAAGGTCTATTGTTACGAAAACTAAAACCAATTTATAGTTGTTGGTTAAAGGACTAATTTCTCATTTCCCTTATTCCCCGGTGGGAACTTTGAAATTAAGCAACAACGCTTAAACAGTCCGTGTTTAAAATGCGTTCCAAGAGTCCTACTGTCACGATTTTTCTGTTGATGTCTGATGGGCAGTTTCTTACGTATTGTTCGCTGAAAAGGCATTTCGGATTTAAGCGAGGCTGAAGCAAGGTTTGAGAGGATGGCCCATTCTAGCGCTATAATTTCTAACGGTAAAGAGAATCGAAGCATCCACACCAACCAAATTGGATAATAAAGTATATGTTAGGTTTTACTCGGCATTAAGTGTGCGGAGCTCCAGTGATTTAAGACCCAGCCTCTCAAGACACCAGGAATATGGCATATTGTACGAGCGTGGTATACGTTTGGTGTACCTACGCTGGACAGACTCCGCCATGAATAATGTCTTTAAGTAAGTGTGGGGACCATACAAGGTTTGCGTATTTTAAAATAGGTCGAACAAACACCTTACATGCCCGAGTAACGGCATTAGGATCATTTGACACATAAAATATCGTATGATCGCTGTTCTATCATGTGACACAAGCTGTCCTTCATCTTAGCTGTCCAAATACTTGAAGAAAACGAAAAAGTATATGTATATACATATATTTTTACTTACGAAACATCTGTATTTGTCCTCATCCGTAGTTGCCATGTTGTGTTCCAGTTTTCCCACCAGGTAGCGCATGGAGCCCTCTCGCCACGTTGCGAGGCAAAAAAGGTCCTCCACTGAAAATAAACAAATAGCAATTAAATCTTTTCAGTTAAAAATTCACGTAATCCGCATCAAACAACGTACTTTAAAATTAAACAAGTTTCGTATTACGTCTGAAATTTCATTTTCGTTATAAGTTTCACTTCTGTGACCCCTTCCAACAAGTATCGCCTTTCGTATATTCGATAATGTCGTTAACAAAATTTTAAATTTTGGTCAAATTACGGAACTCGTTGGCTGATCGTTCTTTTTTTTCCATCGATTCAAAGATCACGGAAAAAATATCCAAATATCGCGCAACAACATTTCAACACAAAAAATTCAATATTTCGGTGCGCATTGTTACAACATTTTCAGGCACAATATTTAGGACAATGTGCTACGGCAATATAATAAATATACATATGGAAAGGTAATTGCTACTCATGAATACGGTTCCAAGTTTGTGTTCGTTGTTTTTGTCCGATATTTTTTAATGCCAACATACATAGAATTCTTTGTATGATAATAATGGTACATGTACAGTCGTCAACACTTCCAACTTTATTTTCGTGGGCGCTATTCTTGCAGCAACACCACTCATTGTTGGAGGCTAACAAACAAAATTTGTGCCAGAAGCTCATAACCGCTCTCCACTGTATGTCACAGATAGGCAGACCATTGTTGTATTCGCGATGTTTAAATGTAATGGGTAGATCTATTTATTGAAACTATAAAGCCAAGGTTTTTTTTGAATAGTAATAATTTTCGTAATTATATCTCCATTTCGTTAATAATGTTTTGGACTTCGTTCCATATTAAATTAGGCTCCTTAAAATTAATTCGTATAAAGATTGCATCTCTATGTTGCAGGAACATCAGCAGAAAGTCACTTGCTGCTGCTTTCTTTAAAATACCCTAGCTTATAGGGATAGGGTTCCGCTCCTTGCCCTTCCCTCAACTATAGGAGGCCATTGTTTCGAAGATAATCTTTGGAATTGTAATGAATTCGTAATGAAAACTGTATTTCTAAGTTGCTGGAAAAGGTTTCTAATTCATGCTGATTTCTTTAGATAGGCTAGCTTACAGTGCTACACCGCCGACCCCCTCCACACTACAAGAGGCGCTTGTTTCAAATAAATTATTCTTTTTAATTTGAAATAAATTCCTACGAAAACTGCATATCTTCTTGTAAGTTGTCGGAAAATGTTCCAAATTCACCCAAGTTTCTTAAAAATACTCTAGCTTTGGCACATTTTCAGCCCCCCACCCTAGGCTGCCCGTGGAGGAATCATCACACTCTTTGATTTTCCTTCTCCCCCAACAGAAATTAAAAGAAAACACACACACACAGACTAGCCCAAGTTAAAGATGGTATGGTTAAGCCAACTACTGGAACTTACCAAGTTTTAGTTTATTAAAAAAAAATTGATGCTCTTTAAATGTAGATATTTGGCTGGATTATCTCGTTTTTTTACAGCCAGAATTATAGTCATGACAAAATACTACTGAAAAAAATAATGACGACGTCACCAACTCACGGGCTGTCTATTATACATCAACCCGGGGATGTAGGCGGCTGCGTGAACTGAGCATGTGCGGTAATCTCCCATTTATTTTTGGGTAAAAGTATCGTTTTCCCTCCTATTCTACGCAGTTGTTTTAGAGTTATTAGATAATAACACATATTTATCACTCGGTGAAATATTTTTGGCTGCTTTTTATTGCAATGTGTAAAAATGAAAGTTGAACCAAATCGGAAAAAAAATATTTGCGGACGTTATCCTTTCTCAAAATGACAAACACACACGCAGACAGACCGACAGACAGCCGCACAAACAGAAACACGAAATCCAATTCGACTGAAGTATTCAAGTTTGCTCGCCGCTCAGCCAATTAATTGTTTACAATTCTCGTTTATGCTGTGTGCTAATTATTATTTTGATTATTTCGTACTGCAAGAGAGTTAGTACGAAAGTCAGGCATATTTTCCAAATTATCTTCCAAACAAACATCCATAGTAGAGAAATCAGATAGCCTACACGAGCGCCCCCCCCCCCCGTCCCCCCATTACCCCTTGGGACTAGCTCTTTTTCCCAAAGGTTAATACAAAAACGAACTCCTCTGAAGATCAAGGTAAGGTTAATTGATCTGAATTCGAAACAGCAAAGGAACAAAAATAAACTTGTCTGTAAGGTTTCAGATACTGTAGTGTTGTTGTACTGTTTAGTCCACGTGAAACCTTACTGCTGCATTCAAATGTTTTTAGCGTTACACACAATAGATCCGCTAATGATGGGTGCATTCTACTTGGCTAAACGACATCACTGGGAATGTTTAAAAACCAATCGTCTTAGTGGGCTTAGTACAACCGACAGGTAATTCAAGGTTCGTGCAAGTCCTTAAAAACCTGGAAATGTCCTTGAAAGTAATAATGAATTTCCATGCCTGGAAAAGTGCTTAAAATATTGGAAAATGAAATATGTATCATCAGTACGATGATGAATGGAAAGTAGACGACGTGACTGAAGAACACTGAAAAAATTTAGCAAAGAAAGTATTTGAGTGTGTAGCGTACACTTTAGCTAAAAAGCTACACACTTTCTTTTAGTGTGTAGCCTTTGTTTGAGCATGAAAAGTTTTGAAATTTGGGCTCTGGTTTTAATTGTATTTACGTGTGTAATGGTTGGATACAAAAGTAAGGTTTTACGTGTAATAAACAGTACAGAAACACTGCAGTATCCGAAGTATTACAAAAAAGTTTACTTTTGTTCTTTTGCTGTTTTGACTTCCGATCAGTTAACCCTAACCTTAAGCATAAAGAGAATTCGTTTTTGTTTCTTAATTCGTGCTACTTTGGCGCACCATGCAGTTTAGTTTAGCTTGTTTTATTGTTTTGTATCTTTATCAAATTTATGATTTGCACAAACCAATATGGAAACAAACCCTTTAATCTTCAGTATGTGTCTTGCAGCTGATGCTTGCTGTTTGGCAATGTTGCCTAATAACAATGTTTAAAACGATGCAAAACAATCAATTACGGTCGTTTAAAACTCCTGAACCCCTGAACCACTTGACCAATTAGAAATGGCCCCATGGAAAGGGTGCATCTACAGACCAATACCAGTGAAATTAGTTAAAAACCAGCTTTATACGACAAATACTTTTGATCTGTAGAGAGCGTAGTAAAACGGGTCGGGCCAAGTCCAACAAGCTAAAAATGAAAATCACGATTCCAGTTCAAGTCCAGATATCCGATATGACAAATCTGAAATTAATAATAGTTCGGACACAGGTTCATCAAGTCCAACAAAGCTTATTTACTAAATTTAAGTTGAAAATATTGACAGACAGCACAGAAAATAAGCATCGAAATTTCACCTTTATCATAGGAGGTTGAGGTCAAACCTATTAATTTATACGATGTTGGGGTATACAAGTTGTATATTTTTCGAAACATTATTTATACACTTACACCAGTTATTCAGTTATGTAGTGTATTCAGTATTCACCTATTTTAATCTTCTCAATCATTTGTTTTCTTAAGTCATCCTTTACCCAATTGTTCTGATTTACTGAGGCTGATGGGTTTACTATTTTATCTTGCCTTAAACATACTACTTAGCATACTTAGCGTGCTCTAGTTTTAGCATAGAATCGTAAACAAGGCAAGCCAACCAAGCATCCCTGGCATTTGTTGTCTGATTTTTGAAACATACTTTAGCTATCATTTTACAATAACCATGCCAATAACGCATTAAATTCGAATGATATTTTAATGAAATCGCGTAAGGATGAAAACAAACAACGATTGCAATGGCAGAATTAGGTTTAGTAACGTACTTCTTTTTTATTTTATGGTGTTTATTAATTTAATTAATATATTATTATTGATGTTGTGTCTATCTCCAGCATTCTCTTAGGAATTGGGTCCTTGAGTTATTTGTTTGTCTTACCATTGTATACAACCCTACACAAGCCTATAATAGCCTATACTAGCAACGTATATGCAAGAAATGAACAAGCCATGAGCTAAGAATGACATGTGAAGAAGTGGCTTGCGTTTTCTTATATACTTTGCAAGCTACCTTACCATTTCTTTCCATACTAGCAAGCGTCGCGTCTGGCATATCTTAAACAATGAAAACACGAAACAATGCGAACACGACTCCCGTCAATCGAGCACTTAAGTCTGGCCTAACAATAGAAGTTGTTGCATAAAACTCGCAGCCCACGAAAATAAAGTTGGAAGTGTTGACGACTGTATATCGTTTTTTTTTTGTACTAATTCTGCTGTATTTTTGTGCTTGAAAACAATGCGTTGTATGCACCGAAAAGTCACATCTATAAGCCTTCACCCCGAAGTCCTATTTCCCATGTCCTGCCTAACCAACAATCACTTTAAACCAGCGGTGCACGAGGCTCATCATTGCTACGTCGCAAAGTGGCCGGCAACAATAGTACCTCTGTAAACAATTAAACTTAATTTACCACACCACAATATTCGCCAGCGACAAAGAATTGTTTAAAACGATGTGGACGATTAAAATTAAAAGATTAGTGAAAATCGGATAAATATTGAAAACGTGCAAAAATACACAGACGTGGTTCGATCACTCAATCAGCGTTTATTAGCCAGCTAAAAATAATTGTTTAAACGAGCATATACCGCTGGAAGATTAAATTAAAGGATTAGTGAAACTCTGTTAAATATTCAAAACACGGAAAAATACACAGACGGGTTCTGTTTACTAACGCTACTATCCCGAGTTAGTGATTTTATTAATCAAATTTTCAATTTTGAAATAATGCATTAGACAAACTTTCTATATTTTAACGTTTCCACTTGCACTTAATCTGAGCAGGAATTCTAATTTCACTCAAACACTCAAGAATACCTGCTGTCATCGACATCTATCCTTAGCAGTGAAACTTTTTTAAAGAAACTTGAAAATCGATCTTGTGTAATCTCAAATTGTATTTTTTTCATTTATAGAAAATTTTACAGTCTGGCAGTAAATTTTTCAATTTGTCCGTAAAACATCCGAAATATTCAGTGGGAATTTTTCCACTCACAACACTATTCCCGAGAAACCATCACAAACACTCCAATATCACTCCACTTTTTCCGCTCATCCCCAACAAGGTGCTGATAATCTAGGATTATCTAGGATAATCTAGCATTAAAAGACTCCTTGACGCCACACGGTCACCTAAATCAGTTTGTCTACCAAAACACCACGTTGAAAATTCCTGCCTTTTTCCTGACTTTGCCTGGCCTTTTTCTACTTTATCCTGACTAACTGACTCTTTAGAGAAAAACTTGAGAGTGGCTGCTCCCAGCTAAGGGTTCTGAAGGAAGACAGTTTTTTTTTTTGAAAAGCAAAACGCCGCCATGTTTATCACAGCATTCCCACACTACCGTTTTCCACCAAAACCACAAAAGAAAACAAATGTTCAGCCAGATTTAAACTCAAATCCGCCGCGAAATACGCAAAACTGTTTTCCGCGACACGCAGTAAGAGATCTAGATTTGGGGTTTGTTTAACTCCATTGTAATGTCTGGCGCAGTGGCAACCTGGACCACTGCACTGCGACTGAGGTTGGCGCTAATACCTTGCTGTCGACGCACCATTAAACCTCAACCCCCCCCCTTCTAATCCGTAAAAAAAAAAATTCTTCATGCAAAAAATAAAACGTCTGTGCTAACAGATTCAGCTATGAATCGGTCTTGGTTTTTACTATTTTGTCGTGTTAGAAGCACTTCTATAAACGCGTAATGTAGCAAAAAGTGTGTGATAAACAGCACGTGGTTGCTCAGCAGTAGGCGTAACTCCCCCCCCCCCCCCGACTAGGCCTAACAAACGAACAAATGTCAAATCAAAATATACAGATACTATGTGTTATCCAAGTGTAGTTCGAAGTATTTTCATTTTACCCAACATTAGCCTGTTTAAAGAGAAGATAACATCGTCCTCACTTAACAGCGGTGAAAATTCCTGACCTAACGTCCAATTTCCTGACTTTTTCTTGACTTCATGACCTACTTTCTAATTTCTTGAGTTTCCTGTGACTGGTAGACACCCTCTAAACGCACTCATGTATTTTGTCATACAAGGCGCGCTGGAAAACGAGCAGTGCTTTTAGTACGAATACCACAACCTTCACCGCAAAATCAAAGCAGCCAGACCACTGATGCACGTAAATGCATTTTCTCTCTTTAAACCTGATGCAGCGAGTGTTGTGGAAAATGTGCGTGCCACCCCTCCCTGTCTTTACTTGCCACTCAAATTTGAACATTAAGCCCCGCCCCTCATCCCCTCCCCCTCCCGGCTTGTAGACAAGATTTGGCGGTGTTATTAAGCTGATGGCAAAGCGGGAGAGATGCGGCCTCGAGATTGGAGGGCTGTCATCACCCTTCAACTAAAAACGGAAAAAGGTGCCAAATTTGAAGTGAACAAGCGCGCGCCACGTAGAGACAGACCGACCAACAACAACCAAATTTGGTATCGTCATTCGACGAGTCGTCATTACCAACTTATCTGCCATTGCGACTGACGGACAACAATGCACGCAACAATGAAAGCTTAATTATCTACTTATGGCCGTAACCATTTACGCAGTCTGAAAGATTAGATTTGAATGTTTGTGAGGAAGGCAGTCGGGGGGGGGGGGGGGGAGGGATGACTGACTTGTTCATATCGTGAATTCAGCGTAACAAGAGAAGAGAAGGTGGTTCGTTGTCTATGTCTGTGTGTAGTTGCGGAAAACTTCGGCAACGGAATTCAGCCCAGTGCTTCAATTTTAATTGGTTTAATTCTAATCGCGTGTCGCTGGCGCGAATGACCTTGGACTGTCTGTGTCTTTAACGACCAAACGTACAGGATTATGAACTTAATTGCGTTTTGATTAAAAATAAATTCGTCTTGCGCTATTATTCATACCCAGTAAGGCTGCACCGGGTCAGTCGCCGATATTTACGGTATCGGTATCGGTACCTTTCGTAGAAATATCGACGACTCTGGAACCGTTAGAGATTACGACACGCGGTTCGCAGCGTTTTGCTCAGGAAATCACTGAGTATCTCTCTAGCTATGTTTTAACTATGAGTTACTGCTTAAAAAATTTTTATTTTAATAATTTTTGATCTTTTGCGGAAAACTACATCGTTGATGAAAAATTAGGATACAATTTTGGGTATCGGCAATTTTTTTAACCGATTTGGTATCGGTTTCGGATCGGTGATGTCGGTGCAGCCTAAGGCCCAGGTTTAGGGAATTAGTTTCACACATTGAAATATACCGGTAGCCATATAAGAGCTGTTTTCTTTACTTCTCTGTGCCACTTGCACCCACTTCAGAGGATTTGTACAATATTCGGACCGTAAAATTCCGGTATAGGAATTTTTCAACATTGTTATTAACAAACAAATTTCACTCTTCATTCAAAATCTCCGTTGTCGCTATAAGAGAACGTTACCAACTAACATCGTTCGTTGAGTTTAAGAATATTTCTGAACATACATTGCTTCACTTAGACGCTGAAGCCGTACAATCTTCTCCTTCCGACTCATTCTTTCAAAAATTAAATTTGTACGAATCTTAACTATTTTAATCTTAATCTTAACTACTTGGTTCAACGCTTTCAGCAAAGGAACATAACTCTACAATTGTTATAAAGGTTCAATAAATGTTCTGCCCAGTTGAATCAACCTATTGTTGCAACTAATAAAAAAAAACAGTTGAAACCTTAAATGGCTCAAATTTGAACTTCACCTAAACTCGTTGAAACAAAAATGTCTAGTAACGGGGGGGGGGGGGGGCCCCACAAACCCGGATTTGAAACTAGTAACCTCTGTTCACGCTAGATTTCCACAGTAAGTAGAATTACACCCTTACAGCTGCTAAGGTGATTAAAGTGGCACACTTCCTTGAGTAGTTAGTTTAGCAGTAGCTTTCAAGTTAGTAATCAGGCTGACCTTTAGTTGCACCACACGCTCTCCATAACATCAAATGCATCAGGGATTATACCGTGCGGTGAAATGTCACAATATTTGTACGAAATTTTGAGCTACACTCGACCAGACAGGATTTTCGTGTTATGATTGCTCGGTGGGCAAATGCGTTGGTTTATAATTCAAAGAAAGCTCTACGCAGGATCGGGTTTAATTTTTATTTCAATTTAAAGGCAGAGGCGGGGAAGAAGAACCTAATCTGGTTTATTCCTATTCTTATACTCCTCCTAAATCCTACTAATTATTTATTTTTATCAGGTTGCAACTTTTCTTTCAAACTCCAGCGAAACCTCGTCATTAATGGATTAAGTACTATACGTAACTATCCTCACCATCTACTAAAAATTTAGTCACAACATATTTAAATTTTCTCACTGGCATAAAACTTTAAAAAAAAAAAATAGATTTAAAAAATCGCTACTAGAAATAGCACAATTTCGACCGTCATGGCTTTTCATCGCTGTCATACATGATTCGGAATTAAATGATGTTTATTACAAGTACGATATGTTTCTTGGCGTGTAAGACTAATGGGAGATGTGAAGGGATTGGAGTTCGGGGAAGAGGGGAGGGGGGGTAATAGTATTTTTCATTTTATTTTTTTTCGAAAGGCACATCGCATTTGCAAATCACCAGAGAGTTGTGGAGATACGAAGGGAGCGCGAGTCGGCATCAAAAATAATGGATCAATCAAAGCGTTGGGTTTCAAATGCATCAGACCGGCGTTGGCAGGAACATGGGCGGCTAAATTCATTTTGGGAAGGGGGGGGGGGGCTTCGTACCCGCGATAAGAGCTTTTTCACGCTCTATCTTTGCGCTCTTTGTTGAGATTGATACCATCTCTTCGTCAACGTTCTAGTTCTTTCTGCCTGTGAAATTTCTATCCCTGTATGTCCAACAGTTGAACTCATGGTGGCTTAGTGGGTAGCAGTTAGACAAGTCACCGAAAGGTCGTGTCTTCGATTCCAAGTTAAGGAAGATTTTTTTCCCATTTGAAGAAACAGGTAGTCAACATTTGTGAAGTGTTGTCAGAATGCAACACGCATAATCAGAGACAGCAAAAAAAAAAAAAAAAAAACGTCAGTCCGTACAGGAACTCGAACCCACGTCCTTCCGTATTTAAATCGAACTGCTATGCTAATACAATGACAGTGGACAACTTTCCAATCTCATGTTCTATCAAAGCTACGATGCTGTTTAACTGTTTTTTGAGGTAACGAAAAACAAATTTGCCCATCTGACGTGTAGGCGAACGACAGTCAAGAAAATCTTGTAGACAAGTAAATCAATTTTAACCAGCAAAGGTTAAAATTAAAATAGGCGTATGCGGCAGCTCAAACTTTAACCACCTACGTACAGCACAGGTTAAATTAAACATACGGTATGCAAGTATCCCGTGTGAAAACCATGCTCGTACTCTAGAGAAGTGCTGCTTGGTTCACGTACACAACCACAACTACTTTTGTAGCTTATTTCACTACAATAAAATCAATTTATTTTAAGTACCAAGGATGACGGGGAGGGGGGAGGGTAAAGTGACCTGTGGTCAGCGCTGCTCTCACATTTAGAGGTCGCAGGTTCGAGTCTGTTCTCAACCACCCCTATCATTTTCGGGAAGAGAAGGGCTCTGTGATGCCTCACGCTCACGTCGATTGTGGCAAGTAAAAGATCCAACGAATTTCCGATTGGGATTACGTAACAAAATTGTCCCTTTCTCCTTCTGGCACCGTGGCTTTGTCTGGAAGCGCGTTAAACTTCCAAACTAAGATCCAAAATAAGATACCAGATCCATACTAACGCAGGAACACGTTATTGGACGCCGTATGTCCAGTGTTGGTGTACTTCAAACAGAAATGGAACCTCCGGGCACAAGACCAGCAACCAAAAGCTACCACAAATTTGGAAAACAACTTTAGCTCGATTTAACAATTTTACATTATGGCGAGGAATGACTGTATTAGCCTTAAAAATAGCTTTTACACAAGGGGTGGGGGGGGGGGGGGGCAGGGAGGGGGGTAAAAAATAGGGAATCATAAAAAAAATTGCCAAACTGAAGGAAAACGTCACATTTCGACATCAAAACTGACACTATCAGCAGTCAAAATTTATAAAAACGCCGTATTTTTTTTTCGGAGCGGGGAGCGCGAACCCCCCCCGTTTTCCCCCCCCCCCCCCCCATCGTGTAAGTTTTTATTATCACGGAAAATTTGGAGGGCACATTTTCATTTTTTCCGGCGCTCCTCCCCAACACAAATAATGACCGGTCCTTTACGAGGTTTAAGAGGTTAGTGGGGCCTGCATTATTGCTTAATGAACAAGCGCTACGAATTCAAACCAAAAAATCGTAAATGTCAATAATTTACACCGATTTACAGCTCCACTTTTACGCATCAAACTGCATTAGTCCTACAGTATAATTACGCGGTTATTTTTACGTAATTGACTAGTCGAAATCGTCTAAAACGTTGCATCCACCAATCTTCTTGCAGCAAGCAGTTGACTGTTTTACGAATATCATCCTCCTCGAAGGCCAGATATGAGAAAGAAATGAAACGAAAGAGATATTGGTTTTGGTATTAGGTCGGCCAAAAGTCAATATTGAAGACGTCGGCACAAAGTGCTTTCTCTGTGGCAAGAGAAAAGAGCAATTCTAGAATATCCTTAAAGTGGAGAACCCCCCCCCCCCCCCACCTCCCCTCACCGACTTTCCAACCACCAAGGACAGAGTTATACATCAACTCGTTTAAATTTTCGATTTAACATCCCCCAAACCAAAATTTGTACAAAAGAAAGTGTGCAACGTTTTGCCTTTAAATCAACGATGTCACTGCACGAAGCTAGTGATTACCAATCATTTATCATTCGCAGTAATTAGGCGTTTCGTTAAGCTATCGTTACCGTTCGTTCCCACAGTTGAGGTGTTTTGTTTCAATTTCGTGAAAAAGTGTTCATTTGAATCAGGCACAGCAAAGAGCCATTTCGATTCAGAACCACCCAAACCAGTCAGCATAATTCGAAAGCCTTAATATATTAATAATAAACTAGCTGGAGCACGGCGGGCCGAACGGATATAAGCTACGATGTTTTCGTGCGTACCTTCCCCCAGTCTCTTCACTCCAATCCGTAATGATAAGATCTACTTTTGGGGTTCGTTTAACATCTCTGTAAAGTGTGGTACAGTAGCAACACAGCCTACTGCACTGTGACTGAGGTTGGCGCTAATGACCTAGCTGCCCAACCCCTCTATATTTTTAACCAATCAGAGGCCAGTTGTGTATTTACGCATCACAAGACATCTCATGACTTTCATTGTACCTTCTTTTTACCCAATTACGTGCTCTCTACGTTTAAGTGCCGTTCCGTACTCACACTGTAACTTTCTATCTCAGCTGATCTTGTGACTGTTACCGCAGCTTTCTTGTGGCGACAATAGATGACGCCCCGTGCTAAAGATTGTTTCAGAATTTGTCCATCTCATCATAGTTTGTTTTTCATTGTTGCAGGTTGTAGACGACGCAACAAAGTGCCGATTGTTGCTTTTTATTTTGAAACAATTCAACTGGGGTCAGGAAGGCCATGTTTAATAAATACATACGCCCTGAGGCCTCCAAATTAGAGACTTGGTGTCATTTTGTTGTAAACCGCCCAATTTTGATGCCCTAAGGCTTCCAAATTAGGAATGTAGTGTCATTTTGTTGTAAACCACTGAATTTGATGCCCAACGGCTTCCAATT
>JAHWFP010042437.1:68603-85774 GCA_023313725.1 Lithobius niger | reverse complement strand
ACAAAAACTTTTGGGGAGGAGGCGGGGGGAGGGGGAGGAGAGGCGTAGGAATAAAGATACAATTACATTTGACTAAAAAAAAACATTTTTTTCCAGCGAAAAGGGAATTCATTTATACTAAAAATTAGGCCGGAATTAAAATCTGGGAAAGTTTTTCGGCGAAACGGAAATTTACGAAACGAGAGCCCCGAATTCAAGTGGCTGCTACCACAAAATCCTCGCACGAGAGACTGCTGACAAATCTTGTACAACTTTGATGGATTTCGAAATTAAATAATATTGGCCAAACTCGTGTAATTCGGCGAAAAATACAACTAAATAAATCACACAGTCAATAGTTGAATAAAAATAAATAACGTCGGTCCACTAGAAGAGTAACGGCAAATCATTTTTCAAACACGTACGCTTTTGTTAGACGTTGGTTCAAACTAGATCACCACCTAATGCGTTAAGATGCGCCCCACGCCCGTTTTGCAGCTGACAAGGCAGTGGGCGTTGAGATAAAGGCGACACAACTCTGCAGAGACTGGGTCATCCGCACGAATTCAAATGAAGGCACAAAAAGAGAACGGCAAACTTACCTTGAAAGCTTATTGGGATGGCACACGACTTTGAGGAGTGCTAAGTAATAAATCGGGTTCTTGAGGTTCTTTGGGCGACCTTTATCTCACTGGCTTGTTTTGATCGGAAACGGTTGGACGACAAGCCGGGCGAAACCCATAGCGACCTCCGTATAAAAAGCCGAGCTAGGGAAAAACCGACCAAGAGAGAGAAAAAAAAGTGCACCACCACAACAGATTCGATTTTCCCCTTGGAGGCGAGTGGGAGTTGAAGATGAGATGGAGGGGAGGGTTTTGTTTACCCCTTACACGGGCCCCCAACAAGAGAAGATGTTTCTTCTTTCAATGCCCGTCAACCAAATATCAAGCCTTCGCATCTTTCTAACTTGATACGGAGAGGAAGGCAGCTGGAACGTCAGCTCTACCTTCATATCATAAAGGAGATTACGAGGAATATTGTTAGGTCGCCTTCGGAATGCCTCTTTTTTCGCTGTTCGTTTGTTTGTTGGTGTTGTGTGCCGATAGCTGAATGCGCCGTCGGTTTTTTTGTGCTATTGTTTGAAAATGCATTGACAAGGATGGAAGCAGGAAGGTCTGTCTTCATCTGCGGTACTACACAAGACCTGACTTACTGACCATTCTAGGATATTTAGGAATGTACTGGTTTCAATTTGTTATGATCATCCTCGGGGGAAAGGGGGTCACGGATTTTTTGGGCCCTCTCGAGGGGGGGGGGGGGAGTTATACATTTTTAAGGCCCAACAAGGGGACGTCCCCAAAAGACAACACTGTCCAAACTGAATGGAGGAAAAAATCATTTACAGCCCTAAAAAATGACACTTTCGGCAGCCAAAATTTATGAAAACGCGTCAGCTTCTGAGTGGGGGGAGGGGGTAACCAAATGGTGCGAAATTGCGAGTGTTTAGAAGGTTTTTCAAGATGTTTACAAGGTATGACCGGTACCGAGTATCGTTTTAAAAAAAAGACTTTCTAGGAAAGCTTGGTTCCTTGGCTTCATGTCTTTCTGTAGCTGACTATGGTAAGGTTGTGGACATACAATCAAATGGTGCATTCATCATGCATATTGTATGAAACTCAACACCAGACACGTGGAAGGAACATCGTTGTTTTGCAGACCATTTTTAACTCAACCTTGTCGTTTCGTTAAAAAAAAAGGGGCTCGTTTTCCATACAAGTTAACTTTTTGATGCGGAGTGGCACTTACTTAATTTGGCTTCAGGAAATCATGTGCAGACAGTCCCAATATGCATACGAGAAGCACATTTATGATGGGGGGAGGGATGAGGGGTCACATTATTTGTTGACCTTGAGAAGCCGGGGGGGGGGGGACAAGGTTTTCTGTGGGTTTTGAAGGGGGCGGTCATGGAAAATTTGGTGGTCTTTTCACTTTCTTCAGTCAGTTCCCTTACCAGTCCACTCCAATCACCGAATTACAACAAGTCGCACAAATAACACTGTTATGTAGCAACACTGCTTTGTCAATCCAGTCAAGTCAACGAGAAGTCACTTGCCACAAACCATTAACTTACGCGCAGCTTCAAATATGTATAAAAAGAATGTGACACTGCTGTACAACTGAATGCAAATTTGTTTATAGAACAGGAACCAGTATGGGCGTGCGAAACACGATAAGTTCGAATTGAGTCGAGTTCTGACTTGAGCTGAAGCTCGATTTGACCCATTGAGGGAAAACTCGAATGTTGCGATTTATTTCGAGTTTGTCATATAGGGCGTTACAGTCCTAAATAAAGTTTGTGGTGAACTTCGAAGAGATGGGGGGGGGGGGGGGGGGGACATAACAATGGATCTCTTATCTGTTCAGCATTAATTATTATTTTTTAATTTGGATACTGATCAATTGATAGTCGACACTGAAACGTAGCCAGGGGTCTGCTGTTTTAAAGTATAGCATTGGAAATTTTATATTGTAATTGCCATAACAATTGGAAGGTTTCTGCATTAATTTTAAAATGTTGACAAATCTCGAACTCGACTCTAGACTCGAACGACTTGTTTCTAAATAAAATTGAAATTAGCGTTACATCTCCACCAAGTGCAACAGGGAAACAGACTAAATCAACAAACAAGAACCAATACAAAATCGAATTTCGACGAGCTTCGGGTGCTTTGTGAAGAAAGTGTAAAGATAAAAAATGGAAGGCCAGAACAGTGCACGTAAAATAAACAATTTGCGACGTTTCGAGTCAATCCCCGCGTTTTTATCAAGCAATAAAAGATACGGCTAAAAAACCAAAGTCAAGTTAAACACTTGAAAGTCATTAAAAACGTAAAAATACAAAATACTAGCAGGTAAGAGGTACAGGCAATTCCAAAGGTACCTTAGGTCCAGCCATATTAGTTGGGATGAGATACACACAGCAAAGTTACCAACTTGGGATACGATGCAAACACAAACAGCAGGAGCAGGTTCATTCTTGGAACAGGGGGACAGGCAGACATCGGAGAGGCTGTGGGTACCAGATAGACGGGCGTATGTTATGCCGGGGGGGGGGGGTTACAGCTAGTTTTTATTTATTATTCTGATTCATGTTTGAGTTTTTATGTTCTTATGGATTTTAAAGTGTTAACTTGATGTTGGCTTCTTAGCCGTATCTTTTATTGCTTGATAACTATGTGGGGATTGACTCCAAACGTCGCAAACTCTTTACCCTATATATGTACTGCACTGGTTTTCTATTTAATCATTACGTCTTAGTGCTTATACTATTTCAATAAGATTACTTGAACTGAGTACAATTTGAGATATACAACTGCCAGCACTTGAGCTTCAGACCCATTACCGAGCCAAACGAATCTACATTACGAAATCAAAATTCTGCAATATACCAACACACTAACTCTTCTCAATGGCGGCTTGCCATGCCACACAAACTCCCTTTTATCTTAAAAGTGAAACCAATCCTCATTACACCATATCTAATCAAACATTTCCACCGATACCAACCCAGTTTTAGTTCTACTCCATTCAGTTAATCATAATCTGGGTTTCATTTCATGGTCGAGTCCATTTTTTGGGTGGTCGGGTGGGTCGTAAAATAAGTCGTAACGAGACCAAACTCTGCATTCGAACGCGGGGTCTTTTTCTCTCTTTATATCGACCCGTTTAGATTTTTTTTTTTGCTTTCTACACTCGAGCAGCTGCGAAGGTCATTGTTCATTGCTTCCCTCGTGTAGGTCACTTTTTTATATTGGGTCTTAACTGCGTGTCGTTCCCCCCACCCCCTCTCCCTTCCCTCACCTACTTGAACGCAACTTGGCCGGAAAGCATCCGTATTGGCCGTAAAACCGTTGATTAAGATACACGGTCTCGGCCTGTTCACTCGACAAGAAGAATAATGAAAAGCACACCGAGCAGACCCCATTAAAGCGATAGAGTGCATTTCCGCCGCTTGCCTTTAAGCCTTTTTTTTTTAAAGTAAAAGGCAAACCTTTCTTAAAAAGAGGTAACATGCAGTTACCAAGAAAGGAATACAAAAGAAACGTGCAAATGTACTACATATACCAAATTTTTTGGGTGGAGAGGAGGTTAAAAGGCCTAAGTGCACACAGGGTGAATAAATAGGTTATTTCCACATGAACAGATTGAGTTTCAGTGACATTTGATTGAGGTGTTTGCAGAGTGGCGTTCTACCTGGAAAGCCGGGAAAACCAGGAAAATTCAGGGAATTTATCAAGTCTGGAAAATTCAGGGCAAAATCGGGGAATTTGATAAACATACACAGAAAGCCAAGTAATTTCAACATTTTCCGGAAAGTCTTCTTATCTTCAAAGAATAGCTAATTCGGATTTCACGTTTTACTTGTAAAACTTTTATTTTATTTCAGCAAAAATCCATATCTTTTTTGTTTCAGTTATGATAAAGCAAAAACTCCTTAGACCTAAGAAATATGGGACGTTACGTGTTAAGTGCGTTTCTAGTTTTGTTGAGATTATGGCTTCCTACTGTTTACAAATAAATACCAATTACGCCAATACAATTTTTGATTTAGCAAAACAATGTGATGCAGTCATGGCGATTTTTGTGAAATGTTAAAAAAAAAGTGTTTGGTCCTGCACTGCACCTTCCTTCGATCGAAAAAAAATCAGGGAAAAATGCCAGTATTGGTCTGGAAAACCGGGAAAAAATCAGAAATGTCATTATGAAGTTTTGATCGCCGCCCTGGTTTGAATCTAGGTAAAAGAAAAAAATCAAAAGGAAAATAATCCATGGAAAGAAATAGGAAATAAAATCCAAAGAAGGAAAATCCAAAAATAAAATAAAAATTTTTATTATTATTTGTTTCATTTTTTTAATCTGAATTTTTTCGAACTTATTGGATAGGCCTACTTCTTTAAAATGTACCCCACACTGTATTAGCAAGTAGGCCTATTGTGTTCCGTAATTCATTGTATTCATTGAAATCTGTTACATGAAGAAGTTCTAATCCAAGTGGCAGATGCAATCTCTAGGATGTGTGAGAATAGCATATGGTAAGGTGAAACGAGTAAAGGTAACCAAGAATGCCAATGGATTTACAAGTTTGGCCCAAATCCGGAAGGTGCAGGTCACTGACAAATTGTCATCACGCCAGATTACCAGGTTAGGCGATCCGTGGTGAGATCTTGTACACACACAATGTTCAACGTAGAATGCATGATGGAGCGCAAGCTAATAAACTATTTAAAGCATTTTTACCGAAATCACTAAGCTACAACGTAACTGATGCAATCCGTCCATCACCACTGGCTGGTCATTTTGGAGTGTTTAAAATTTTGAAAAAGCGACAAGAATTGGTTGTATGGGGGATTAAGGCTTTATGGCATGTCGGGAGTAAGTTGGATGGGTTGGCATGTAGAAGGGACATTTAGATTTTATATGCAGTTGTGCAATTTGCCAGACTTGCAAAACTGACATTCAAAACCTGCTGGGTTCCGAAGACAAATGAACCCCAATACCCCTTGGAAGTGTGTGTCCGTTGATCTCATCGGGCCTACTGGTAACTCAGGAAATCTATATTCATAGTCCCTAATGAGTTCAGTTCTTGGTCAGAACTGATTGCTTTCAGTGCCCAGTACTTATGCGACTAATCCCCCATCTCTGGAATAATAGTCTTGATGATTTAAAAATGGAAACATGACTCTCGCCTTTTTCAAGAAAAAGCTTTGTGACCACTGGTTTACCACTTCACAACTGCTTTCTGCTTCCCCGCACTCTTTTAACAATCGAACAGTGTAGGATTGTAAAAATGGTTTTCGGTTTTGGGTGCTGGGATATCTCAGCACTCCATTTTTTTTTTGTTTTACATCCGTCACAAATATGGCATAAACGCTAGTAACACCAACCTCCTTTTCTAATTTTATTAATGATGATTAAACACAGATTAAATACATCCAACAACCAAAAAAAAAAAGCACAGTACGAAGCTTTCATATTCGCGAATTATTAAAATTCATAAGAACGCTGCAGCCTAAAAAATAAAAGAATACGAAACTTTCGTAATTCAAGAATTAAAATTAATCACAACATTACGTCCTTTTTGGAAATTTGACGTTGTACCATGAAATGTTAGCTTTAATTGTTCATTGTCAATGTGCTGCATTTATCTTGTTTTGTCGATTTTTCGAACACCGCTTGTAGGCCTATTTTCTTTTTTTTTACATGCTAAAGTTCTTCTTCAGTCATGGTAACAAAATGATTGCCAGTTTTCTTATTATTTTCACTCTGTTGCAGGTTATTTACGTTGCTTTCTTCATCACTTGAGAAATTTAATAACTCCTCGAAAGATAATGGTCACGCCACCATTGCTACACTGCATTGTTAGCACTAGTGCAGATGTAACAATAAGTCAACGCGTGGTAACAATGACGGCAGAGAAGGCGAAAGTGGTTGAGAAACAGGATCTTTCCCCTTTCCCTCATGCCGAGCCCAACAATAGCTCAGGCCTGCGCACCCTCATTATTGTTAGCTCCCGGCACTCGGAAAACGGGTAAGATCTTATACAGCATTCATTTAATGACTATAATTTAACTCTGTTCCCCTTCTCTCTTGTCCGGTACTGTTTCTAATCCAGTTTCGTCTTGTCCTTGTCTTCTTTCTTTTAGTTCCACTAGTGTTTTCACTTGTCTTTATTACTAAAACTGTTTTTATTCATGTCTGTAAGTTTATTATTATTTTGTTATAAACTTACATTG
This sequence comes from Lithobius niger, assembly GCA_023313725.1. Taxonomy (NCBI): domain Eukaryota; kingdom Metazoa; phylum Arthropoda; class Chilopoda; order Lithobiomorpha; family Lithobiidae; genus Lithobius; species Lithobius niger. The sequence goes on along the minus strand of JAHWFP010042437.1, from coordinate 79,001 downwards.
CGATTGGTGAATACTGACCCGTTTCTGTTAACACTTAAAATTTTAGCTAATAATTTTGAAATTTATCGTACTGGTGTACATTTTAGCTGCTATTTGTTTACACTTTAACCTGCTGGGTTTTAAAAGACACAATCAGTCTTATGCAGTCATTTTCTTCATTTTGTGTTTAAGAAAGTGAAATAAATGCTCATTTCTCTCTGTCTAATATTTTGCCAGGTTAGGTTTCTGGCCTTTTACAAGATGCTGTCAACTTTAACGATTAAATTCTGTCATATTTACACTACCGGTGTTTGAGTTGCAGTGTAAATACGGAGAATTTTTAAATGTTAAAGTACACAGAACCTTAAAGTTGGCAATTTAATGTTTTTCGTAGAAGACCAGAAAACTAACCTGGATGAAAATTAAAGACAGTGTTACACCTTTTCATATAGATGGGATCCAATGTTAGCCTAACTCTTATTTTCAACCTGCATTCACCAGCTGAAGAAAATGCTAATCAAATTGCTCTTATACCCCGCTCCGTTCCTTTCAGTATCCTCGAAGAATCGCTAATCCTGAAATAATTAGAAAATGAACATTATGAAGTAAAAATAAATTGCAGCATTTCATATTTGATGTGCCTTGCACATTCTTGGAATGCAAAAATTCACGCCAATTATTTAAACTGTATTTTATTTCCTCGCATTGCAAGAAATGTTGTAAAGGAAAAAAAACATTATTGTTTGTTGCATTACACTTCTCGAGATACTTGCAAAATAAGTTGGTTTTGTATTGCTCGAAATTTCGTTATGTTCGTGCCAATGAAACAAATACATTCTCGGAAATAAAGAATTAAGACAATAGCTTAAAAGAATTAAAAACATATAAATAATATAACCCAGCATCGCACAAATAAAACCAGCCACCAACTTATCCCATAATTGTATTCTTACAAATATGAAGTAATTAACGTCAACAATTAAAACTAGATGGGGGGGGGGGGGGAGATGAGGCTTAATGGCGCGTCGACAGCTTGGTCATTAGCACCAACCTCAGTCACAGTGCAGTAGTCCGGGTTGCCACTACACCACACATTACAGAGATATTATTCAAACCCCTATTCAAAACTAGATGGGAAAAGTACACTCGACAGAACAATTTAGACATTGAAGCCGACCCTCACCAGAAAAACAAAATCAAATCAATAACAAGTTAATGGTGATCCTGATAACATGCTTCTGGTTAAAATGATTTAAAGTACAGTTATTTAAACGTGGCCGTTTCAACAATCAATTTTGAAAAGTTTAATTTCAGTAATTTCTTGTGTGTTGCTTGATAGGTTTCTACAGCTGATCATCCATTAAAAATAATAAGAACTTAAAATAAGCATTTGATATATTATTTCATTGGCCGAGCAAGCGCAGCGATCGAGAATGAATAGGCTACTCGACCTAAACTGGATTTTGTTTGTCTGTATGTGTTTGGGACATGATACCGTTCACATTTTTGTTCTAATGTCGTTGAAATTTCAATGCTAAACAGCTTTAGAACAGTATCACCAAATTTCACGATCTCAGTCCTCTTTGAACAATGAAACGCGAAGGGATTGCAACATTTGTTTTAGGGGAGGAGGAGTGAGATGCTCCCTAAAATTTCATTGTTAAAGCGTTGTTGCTTGATTCCAAAGACCCATCATCGTTCAAGCAACAAAAACTCAATGACGAATTCCCCCTTCAACAAACAAGGAATAACAATGCTGTCAACAATGACATCTTCGTCGCATTGTCGAGCTATTTGTGCAAAAGAACATCAGCACCATTCGTTCTTTGCTGTGCTCGTGCTATCCCGTTCTTGTCAGACTAGAGATCATGAAATTGGGTGATACATAGGTTATCTGCCACTTTTCGAGGAGTGAGATACAACCAGTGCAGGCCTCGACACTGTTGTACAGTATCTCACTCCTCGGAAAGTGGCTGATAACCTATACTGAAAAACACGATGATGAAATTTCTCCCCCAAATATTTGTAGAGATATTAATTGTAGTGGCAAGGGAGAGCCCGATATATAAGGCTAGTGTCCCGAGCTCTATATGAACAACACAAATCCATTTGCAATAATACGTCATAGTGAAAGTTCTCGAAGCATCAAGAAAGCAAAAAATAATTACAAATGGGGGGGGGGGCTATTACTGCTACGTTTTGAAACAACTCATGTTAGTTCTTTTATAATTTCTGCAGCAAATCGCACGTGTGGTGGCAGAGCTATTCACATGCGCTCATAAATATCTGTTCTAGATTCATTCACTTTGGTGTAGATTACTTCATATTCAGGAATTCCTATGTAAAATGGAAATGAAATCTCTCACTCGGCCAAGCAATCGTACTCTTCACAGCTCAGTTAGCCTATGTCTAATGATCTTAATAACAAATACTAGCCATATCGTCCGCTTCGTTCACTCTATTGGCGACGGTCCTTGCGTCACATAGTTTATTAGCCCACCAGAACATCACAAAATTGATGTAGTGATTATTTCGGTGCATGCTAATAGCAATTGTTGCTCACAGTTCGTTCATCACCTCCCTCAGCATGCCTGCATTTCACCTCCATCATTCCAAACGTTTGTTTGTTTACATGTTTGTATGCCTACTACAATGGAAGTACGGCTCCTATGGCGGTGATGGTAACGACAAATGAAAGATTGAGAGAACAAAGCGAGAAACGCGTTGAAAGGGTTTCCTTCAAGTGGAAATTGTACGGTTTGCTAGCTCAGTCCATGCACTTCCGGTCTACAGAAACGCGAATATTTCACAACCTTTTAAAACGTGTAAGTTTGTCTGATTTTTCCATGCGTCCAGACAGTTGAAGCCAAAACTATCTACATTATTAAAAACATATTAAGTGCGTACCGCGTGTGCGTGTACCTCTACTCCTCTTAAACCAAAGCAACTACAAAGTTGGGAGTAGGATCAAATGAAGGATAATTAAACTGCGTTTCCGTTAAGCCTATTTTTGCCGATGTAACTTGAATTTATGACCCTCAAATATGTGAAAAAATCTGCACAAATAAAGTCAAAGTTTTTTTTTTACCTTCACGACGTTTGTTCATGACGTCATTGTTTGTTCATACAAAGTTTATTATGGCTGAACAAACGTTTCCTGATAAAACTGTGACGTCATGAGCAGTCATGAAATGTATGTGTGAGGGAAGTAAAAATTATGGCTAGTATGTTTTAAGATCTATACGTGTGTTGCTGCCTAAGTACAATGCAAAATATTTCGTCTTTTAGATTTTTTATTGCAATTTCTTATTGATAAGTTTGCCTGAACACTTCGCTTGATTGAACTTTGACGTCATGATCCGTTCGTTTTTAGAGCTGTTTTTGGCGTATTTGAGGGGCAAAACATCAGGTTACAGTAAAGAAAATAGGTCTAACCGAAGCATACTTCAATTTTTCATTATTTTGATGCTACTCACATTTTTGTAGGTGCCGTAGCTCAAGAGTTGTAGCACTCTCGCACATCAAACGTTTTGAACGACGTATTATTAAACTTATTAAACTTAATTATTAAACTTATTAATAAATAAATAATTGTATGGCCTTTCTTTCCATCTTTTATAGGTACCTTTAGCTGTTCATCTTGGTCGTAACGTGTTGTTTTTTTTTTAAATGATGTATTGAATGAAGAATCTAACATTAAAAAAACTGAATAAAACAAAACAAAAGAATATTTAGGAATAGGCGAGGAGGGGAGGAGAGGTTTTACATCACCCCTGCCACTTTGACGTTTACTTCGATTGTTGGTATACTGACCAACTTTAAAACATGTTGAGCGAATACGCTTTTTTCCCCTGTATTTTCTTTCATTTTTCCCCCTTTTTTCTTTCGTTCTTGTAAGTTAGTGATTTTTCGCGTTTCAAATTCCACGATGCTCGGTTATCACTCAATGCGAGAGATAGACAGAAAGGAAAGAACCGAAAAAGAAAAGAAGAAACGAACGAGAAGGGAAAACGAAAGAGAAAAAAAATGAGGTCCAACGTCGGAAAAGGAAGAAAAACGAAATGATAGAGCGACTCAAACTCACTGACTCAATCTTGCGTTGGGGAGTTCAAATATCAAAACCCCCTCTCTCTCTCCCTTTTATTCTTTGAATGTCTTCTATCTATAGGGTCTTTCTAATATCTGTGTTTTAAGGGAACCCAGCTGTCGTTACAGACACCCGATATAGGCCGAATTCCAGTTAGATCGCTACCCGGGGTCTCAAAGTTGAAGGGGAGGAGGGTAGAGGGTTTTTTTTTACGATTGTGCGAATGTCGTGTCGTGAGGGGGGAAACAGTATTGTCGGCAAAAGTGTCAACTGGAGGAGGAAGATAGGCAAGAACTTGTGGAAAGTGGACTGTGACGGTGTCAATCCAAAAATACGCTTTAGGGGTGATTTGTGAAAAGGATGGGAAAAGTGAAGGATTCGTGTATGCATTAGTTTTTTTTGTGTGTCTGTGTGATGCGGAGTGCAACAAAGCAAGGAGACTGGAATACTGAAGGCATTCCAGCATTGTGCGTGGGTGTAAATGAGGGAGACAAGGGTGATTGGTATCACGGGTAGCACCCGTGCGATTGGGACAAACCCTTACATAGGTTTACGGGACGCAAGGCACAGCCTAGTGGCATATAACCTTTACTTAGAGGTTAGGGTGACCCTAGTGGCCAACAAGCAAGAGGCAGAGGTGTACTTCCCACAGTCATGGAGTGCACGCCACGCAAATCTCGGACACTCCAGAGACCATCCACGATAATATTAATAACGATTCGTTGCAGGGCGTACAGAAAACGCAATAGAAGTGGGGAGGGGGTAGGAATTGAGGCTTAATGGAACGTCGACAGTCAGGTCATTAGTGCCAACCTTAGTCACAGTGGAGTGGTCCAGGGTGCAGTGGTGAGTGGGTAGGAAGATGTCCACTAATACCTATCCCAAGCTAAAAAAAATTAAGGAAAATATCGTGGGAACCACTGAATAGAAGCTGTCGAAAGCACCAGCAAGCAGTCTCTTGAAACAAGACACCGGAAGTGGCCGTACAATCACGCTTGGTAAGGCTTTCCAAACGGAAACTACTCGATTTGAGCAGACAATTGTCTGCAGTTCGCAACAGCTGGCTGCACAACCAGTTTCAGCGGATGACCTCTAATGTTGACCCGAATGAAAAATAAACGAGCGTAATTAAAATTACGCAGACCATGCAAGAGAGTGAGACGAAGATTTCCCTTCAGACTTTGCAGATCAAGTGAGTCCAACTTTAAGATCTTTAATCTATCACAATAACTCATGGAGCCAAGGCTAGGTAGATAAACGGTGAAATAGAGCTACACCGACTCAACAAGATCAATGTCCCTGACTAGATGTGGGAACCAATCAGGGCTGGGTAAAAAAGAGTCGGTAAAGATATTTTTTGACTCTAAAATATGACTAAGTAGTTACACATCAAACAGGTAGAGAAATTGAACAGAAATTAATTTGTAACACCTAAACGAGTCGACATTGAAGAAAGAAGATGGTCAAGCAAATTCACGCAAAATGCCAGCCTTAAGAACCTTCAGTGATTGTCTTTTCCTGTTGCGGGTTATTCTACTGACAACAGACCTATCTCTGTTGGCCTTTTTCTTCAAGCCGCCAATGTTTCCTTCTTAGCGACCAACTCGACGTGCTCAAAATTGGAAGGCAGAGTAAAGTTTGTCCGTCAGGCTGCAATTTATTTACCTACGACATCTAATTTTGCTACCTAAAAGAGTTGCAAACCTCATCAAGCTGTCGTTTGCCATGGTCACATTCTTCAACCAAGCTGACAGTTAAAATTTTCAGATTTTTTACGGTTCAATCACCAGTCAGATTTGGCTGTCGTGTACCTTTTTAAAGCTTGATTTACCAAACCAAATTTCTATAGGCTAGCAAGCGAGGTCGGCACGTTATGATTTCATTCCGTTCCATTGCAACGACGACCCCTATACCAACTAAATTGCCATGCGCATGCGCCGACTCTAACTCGATGGGGAAGCCCCTCTGACGTCATGTCTTTGTGTTGTGATTTTTGAAATCAACGTGGCTGTCGTTCTCGATCCGACGAATCCACGCAATTCTCGACTAACAAATAGTGAAAACTTATTATGAAACGTAAGCCGGACCGCGCCGAACGTAAAAATTGTATTGGAGTGTATTACGCTATGAATGCTAATTGACAATATGACTTAAAATGAATTTGGTTTGCTGTATCAAGTCACTTGACGGAACGATCACGTCGGCAATGGTCCTATGGGCGGACTGGGAAAAAGTCTCTTGCCTGACAGCAGCGGACATAAGCGTCACCGGCCAAAAATCAAATGCCGCAGGCATCGTCACTCTCACTCGTTAGTTTGCTTTTGCGGCACGTCGCCGGCAATAATTCCGAGTGATTGAGTGCTTTATTCGGTGAGCTACAGCCATACCTGGCCACCACAACAAAATTCCAACCAGTTACCTCATGGATGCACTAAAAACTAAAACTACACTAAAAGACACAAACGGTCCCTACACCAACTGTCCAGTCACCCCACAGAACAGCGCTACAGCTTTCAGGCCACGCACACCAAAGCTGACAGGAGAGCTTGCATTTCTCCCGCTCTCATTGTTTTTAACAATTCCAGTACGAAGAAAAGTTAAAAATTTGAAGTAGAAGTAATGACTACCCAACAAAGACCATAGTCGTTAGTTACTTTTGTTTTAACAACAATAAAAATCCTAAACATTTTGATCAGAGATTAGACTACCACAGAGCCTCATCGCAAAATAAGTGTAGAACAGCGTTTTAGTGGTTGTTGTAGTTGTTTTTTTTTTTCTGTTTTTTTTTTTCCCGGGCCACCAAGTAAAAAATAGGATTCCTGTAACAGAAACTGCAAATCGTTATTTAACCAAAAAATGGAGCATACATAAGTCTGAACGGATTCCCCTTCCTCCCGCCACACAAAAAAATCCTACAACTGACCTAAATAACTCGTCCTTGCTGCAGACGCCGTTTCCAATCCAGTCTGGAGTCTAATTCGGGTCTTACAAGTTGATCTATATTTGACAAAGATGGACTGGAAATGTTCATTAGTGAAACCTCTTTCTTCTGGAATTGGCCAGTATAGCGAGAAATTCCCTGGCACCCAGGTAGGAATCTTTCATAATCATTTTTTTTTATTTGTTTTATTTAAATTAAATAATGGATAGCACGAAGTACTTACGTACTTGTTTGTGCTAACAATAATTAACACACAATTTAACACCTATTTCTCATATCAACATTAATATATTACTTTAAAAACATTTAATTATCCTAATTACTTAGCAACATTAATATTTTACTTAATTATAACCTACCCCTCAAACATATTTCCTAGCTAACTAATATGAAATTATTAACTAAACTAAGTAACAAAAACATCAAGTTCAAATAATGAAAAAAAAAAAAAACGATTATGAAGGATTCCTACCTGGGTGCCAGGGAATTTCTCGCTATACTGGCCAATTCCAGAAGAAAGAGGTTTCACTGATGAACATTTCCAGTCCATCTTTGTCAAATATAGGAGTTGGAATTTACGAGCCAAGTAGATCGTACAGTACTTATTAATTTAAACGACAAATTTCATATTTGCTAGACTCAAGTTTAAAGGAACTTATGTGCAATTTCTACCATGGTTATTACTAATACAATAAGGGTAAAAACATTGCTTTCTTGTTGTTTTGTTTTGCCAATGGGAAAAAGGCCAGTCAAGTCGGGTTTCAAACATTGACGGTTGAGGCCTCCACCACATGTGCCGGTAGCTCATTCCAAGTGGATATGACACGATAGGTACAGAACCCCTTAGTCTGTGTTTTACGCATATTAGTTCGCATGGTTTTATATATCATGAGATAGTGATGTCTTCTGCTTATGATGAAGGTGAACGAGTTACTGCAGGACTATGTTTACAAGATTGTTTTTCTTTCACCGAAAATTTTAGTATAAACATTCTATTTTGTTCCATTATGTTGTTATTGTGTAGTTTAAGAGTTTATTCGTCACAGACCGTTCAATATTTTTAAACGTCAGTTTAAAACTGTTAAAGATACATACGACATTTCTGTTTGGAAAATACCTAAAAATAAATCTACCTTAACACAAAACTCGTCTTAACAGAGAGAAAAAAAATAACTGCTAAAGAAAAAAACCTTGCTGTTAGACATTTTGACTCTACAGTCGATGGCAATGCTCTTCAACTAGCCCGGAGGAAATTTGAATGATTCTTGCACTGAGGGATGTAAAGCATTTGATTGCTAGAACTTATTATAAAGGATATGCACTTGTTGGGTGCCAAGCTAGAAACCTGATCATAAAGATGGCGCACAATCTTTCAATTTTTACCATTTTATCCTATTATGCAAGAACCGGAAGTGGTACATAAAAACGATTGAAATAAAAGTTGTTTGCAATAAATGTAATCTACGATGTAGGCCCCATACCATTTTGCACATCTCCTACGGTTTTCGAGAAAAACGGTCATTTTCGGCCATTTTGGCTTATTTGGCCTATAGTTTTCTCAATTTGTCAGTTACGCAGAACACGTCAAAAGCGATTGACCCGTTAATAGTCATCACTTTAGGTAGACCAATTTTGTGGTCTTTGGCACACCATAACGCGCTGCAAATCTTCAAATTCTCATACCGAATGTTCAACTCGAAGCTAAATGCTTACTTGATGCACCATTGGAGCACCAAAATGTCAACAGACCACCAATCGTAACTGGATCTCCTTCACGGTACCATTTAAAATTTCCATCACTCACGAATACGAAAAAAAATAAGCACCCCTGACGATCCTTGAATGCAATCAGCACATTGGTGGACCACAAAGCATGACAGCGTTCCAAAGTAGCCAATTGTAATCGGTTCTCGGGGGATGAACTGTCACCAGACCTATACAACACGCTACCTATTCCCCAAACTGAATTGGGGGAAAAAATGTTGGAAAAGCTATCAAGGATGAAAAGAAGGGCGGGGGAGGGGACGGGGGGACTTGAGGACGAGATGGCAGGTCGGTTTATTAAAAAATGGCTGTCGTACTTCATCTACCAAGGAAGAGCCGTAGGGGGAAAATGGGAATTGGGAATATTTGATAGAAAAAATGTCGTGCCTACACGTATTGTAAAGTGCTTTTCATTTGTGCTGCGGGGAAGATGCGAGGGAGAGGAGGGGGGGGGGGGAAAGTGAGGTCAGGAGATGAATAACTTGCGGTAAAAATGGGTTTTAAAGGCACCCAGACAATGAAAAAATACAATGGAATGGCTGGACAAAAATCTGACATCAGTAAAATGGTAATAAAATAACCAACCACGCCAAGAATTCACAAAATACAGGAAACGAACTCGATGCAACAAAAAAAAAAAAACGACATTTGTTTATGAGATAAAATACGATTTATTCTCAATGGGAGAAAAGGATCCCGAATGAGCATAACCAGATGCCACTAAGAATGGTCCACAAATAAAACTAGGGGTTACAGAATATATTTAAAAGTAACACTAAAAGTAACTACAAACGAGATCAGAACATTTCAATCGTAGAGAGAGAAAAACGAAATTTTTTACTTTTCTCCTTTTTCGAAATAAAACCTAGAAAGATGTCGGCCCAACCAAGCCAACAAAAGGTACGTGTGTCCTGAATAAAAATTTGAAAAACGCCGCAAGACCCCCCTGGCCCCCCCCCCCCAAGATCAACATCCTTTCAACCTTCGCCCGAAGACCACAAGTGGTGGAGCAAGCACAACATACCGTGGCAACGTGTTCCTAGGGTGAACTACCCGGTATGAAAAGAAGAACTTAACGATAGTTCAAATTAAGATGCTCCACAACCAATTTTAGTAGGTGGCCACGAGTACGATCAGACGAAGTGAGCTCAAAGTCCAGTTGTGAAAAGTGGATTATTTTACTGACACATTGAACAGCAAAACAGACTGTACGTTTCTTCGAAAAGATGGGAGGGCCAAACTTGGTCTCTGGATGTAATCGTAATTGTTCGATCATACGTCCACAGACGTCTGTCTAGCTGCAGTTAGGTATGTGAATAAAACCTTTGATAATCTACCTTTAAACAATATGTATAATGAAGTAAATTGACTGTATTGAAGACTGGCCTCGTGAGAATAAAAGATATACTAATTAATATGAGAAGGAGGAAGAGAAAACTGCCCCGACTGGGACTCGAACACAGGATTTCATGCTTAGTAGTCGGGCGCTCTCACCCAGGGGGTGTAGATTCAAAACAGGGGCCTGGAGGCGGGGGCCTGGTGTAGGGCGCCCCTTTCATAACGAAAAATACAGTTTTTTTTCCATACAAGGGAAGTGCCCAGTGGAACTCCTGCCCTTCAGCACACA
>JAHWFP010042437.1:0-30793 GCA_023313725.1 Lithobius niger | reverse complement strand
GCAGATAACGGGATTCGTTGTAATCATTTCAGCAGATATTAGAGTTCGTTATAATAATTTTAGCAGGCATTAAGCACATTAAAATCTACATTATTGAATTCGTAAGCGTTCTAGGACAATCACTAACAAGATGTAGAAACGACATAAATGGAGCCGTTCTTAGTTTATTGGCAGCAATAGAAAAGTAATATCAATTGAATTTTAGGCCTAAAATAGTTTGTAATACAGTGCTGGCAGTCGAGTTACGTAGTAGATATCTGTCGGGCCGCGTGGCTAAGTAATGTCCACGATCAAGGTAGAATATAATTATGGGATACAGAATATATGAGACTCTTCCTCTGACAACGGTAAACATTTGGATGAAACTAGTACCTAATTTCAGCGATTTACCGCCGGAGGGCGTTGTCGTCAAGCACAGGAAGCACAAAGCATCATGGGGATCAAAACTATTTAGCGTCACGAAAACAAATTGGTCACAATAAGAATACAAAATTAAGCACTTAAAGTGTATAGTAGATCAGATTAGAACATTAATAAATTTTTAAAAACTTAGAACTGACTGGTCAAGTTTTATTTTTTAAATCCAACATTCTTTTATAAAACGCGTTGTTGTTACAAGTGGAGCTAAGTATAATGCATGGTTTTGTTTTCCGAGAAGCGTGTTAAGCGGCCGTTCAGTCTGAAGCTTCTTCCGTGATTTGCGTTTATTGTAACGAACTATATACAGTTTCAATCGAACACCGAATAAGTTCTTCAACTTCGGATGTTGCCCACGAGCGAGTATTTCGTCAATTTCCGCAGGTATGGTCGCTCTTACCATGGCAACAATGCCGCCATTTTTTTTTATTTCAAATTTCGCCTACTACGAGCACCTGACATGTGCTGCCTTCTGAAGCCGTTGGCGAAAGCAGGTATTATTTTATAACACGTTTTCAGAAAGCGTCAGTACCTACTAATCTGCCCTGTCCACGATAGTTGGTTGCTGTACCTACTGTGTACTAACCAGTGACCTACTTCATATCAGAGGGACCACCCGCTAACGTTTCTGCAAGGCGATTAAACCATTTGTGCACCAAAAATATAATTTTAAGTTTCAACATTTTTCATGTTTGTTTGAGAGAGAATTTTGTGTTTGTTTATTTTGAACCAGTTCTGAAATTAATAGGGAAATCGTTACGTTGACCGCTGTGTCATTCGCCATGTTCACGAAGGAGAGCCAGAATTGAAGTGGCGCTATCACCGATTGAAAGTCTGCAGAATCTGGCAACATCTAGCGCTATCTAGCACTTGCTTGCATTAAGCGAAGGAATGCACAATGCCATTTCTTTTAACAAAACAAACAATCCACGAGTCTCCTTAGCCGAATTATTGAGTGAAAATTTAGTCCATCCTCGAGCACCTGGGAGCAAACTGTAAAGGTTAACACTATCACAGCCGCTAGATGGTTCCAAGGGTATTTTCGTACGATTTTCAATCGGTGATAGTGCCACTTTAACTAGGCATCTGTCACTCTTCCATTCCCTGTCAATGAGGAAACGGCGGCGCTTAAGCGTCTGCGATGCCTCTTACTTCAACAAAAGCTCATAAGACTCGAACTGGAAAGTCTTATTTTCAACGCTCAAGGGAAGGAAAAAAAATGTGAGAAGGTGGATTCCGCAATGTCGGTATTTGTCGTGCCCATCAAAAAACTGCCAAACATTGAAACGGTTCGCGTTCCAGGAGGAAACGGCAGACACGGCCGAGATAGAGGGAAAAGGAACGAATTTACGGGAATGGGACTGAGGGGAAGAAGTCATGAGATTTATTTTGAAATCCACAACTGGCAATAGTTAAGTAGAAATTAGTAAGCATTAAAGTGGCACTATCACAGATTGAAAGGCTGCAGAATTTTGCAACATCTAGCGCTATCTAGTACTATCCAGCACGATCAAGCGAAGGAATGCACAACGCCATTTCTTTTAAAGGGATATTCCTCCCAGCGCCATTTTTCTCGATCCACCACATCATGTACGGCCCCAGAGGTCTATTTCCTTACCGTTAGTCAGTTCCTTGGTAAAAATCCGTTTTAAAATGTGGCGTCTAGGAGATTTTCTGTTGAATAATTGTTAACTTTATTTACTGCGTCCCGCAGTATATGATGCATTGCGCGCTTACAATAATCATGACGTTTCATCTCTGTGTGTGCATGTACTAATTTTCTAATAATAACCATGAGATCAAAAATCTAAAAGACTAATGCGGTAAAAATTAAAATTAGTTATTCCAATAGATCGCCGAAGCAAAATTATAAAACACTAGTCTAGAAAATTATAAATTGTGATTTTAAAATACGAGAATCATTCCGGTTTGTGACGAAACAATTAAATGCGTTCATGCTGGCTTCTCTCTTAGGCACAATGCCAACTGAGACAGTAGCTCCGTTCTTTGCTACGAGGAAGCAAGCTACTGTTTCAGTTGACCTTGACTATGGTAAAAACGCGGATGCGATCGGCGCGTGGCAGTGATACCGCAGGCGGAAGGTTATAAGGCAGGTCGGTGTATCTTTAATGAAACAAACAAGCCAAGACATTCTTAATTATCGAGTGAACATTTGGTATGTCCTCGTGCACCTGGGAGCAAGCTGTAAAGGTTAACAATATCACTGCCGCTAGACGGTACCACGTTATTTTCGTACGATTTTCACTTTAAAAACGGACTTTTTTTTTTTTAATGTCAGTTGTACGAAAGTATCAACCAAAAACCATTTGAACAAATGGGTGTGGCTAGTTTTTTAAAATTATTTTAAGATATTATTTTACTGATATCGAATTGTTTTCTGCAAAGCTTCACATATTTGTTCACGTAGAGGAGTGATATCGATTTAAACAATCAAACATTCGTCATCCAGTATACATATATACAGTTCGATCAATAAGAGGGGAGAACGGAATAGTTAGCTGTCTCTTTAAAATTTATAATCGTTAAAAGTTTGGCAGTCAATTTCTCGGTATGCTCCCGATAAAGCTACGGCTGCCAGTTCGTAATCGGATTTGTGTAATTGCAACGTCAGTGATGCCGATTTACGCTGGTTAAAAATGATACGGTTTGGATTTGTACGTGTTACCGGGATGAATTATTGAATTCTTTGCATTTACAAATTCAATCCATTAGTTTGATTGTCCGAAGATTTCTTTAAAATGTAATCTCTCATGCGCCGCTACGTCTGTTGTTTACAAATGGCTTAATCCCTCACTTTAATTAATCCGCGACTGCAGCACGCAATACCACGACACTTACCAATTTGTCATTGTTGGTTAATAGCTGCGTCGACCAGGCCATTATCGGCAACCTAAGCCACAGTGCAGTGGTCCGGGTTGCCACTGCGCCACACGTTAAAGAGCTTTTAAACAAATCCCGAATCTATAGAGCAGTGACATTTGCCGCCATATTGGCACCAGTATGGGTTTTGGAGGGCCTAACTATAAGGTGCACTACATAAAAATGGAGGGAAAAACAACGGAAGAGCGGATTTCTTAGGCTTAAAATAACGTTGTTTTCTCCAACAACAAAAATCGCGCGTTTTAGGTCTAAGAAATCCACTCTTGACAGCATCGGCTTCAGTAGACGCCCTTCTGTTTCTCTCTGCAGTGCCTCTTGTAGCTAACCCATTAAGGCTCCAGCATAGAGTTATATACAATAATACTACGACGTGTCACTGCTCTATACCGTATCATGTATCTGTACCTCCTGCAAAAATAAAAATAAAAATAAAAACGTAATGGAGGCCAGACTCATCACCCAAATGATGCGTAAGTCTCGTGGAAAATGGAAACGGCAACGAACACCATCAAGAAGGGGCTATTCTACCCGCACATGACGGACCGGAAGTGGCTGATGACACCAATGAGTTCAAGAGGGGTACCCCATCCCCCTCAATAGAAACAATGAGTAAGGTTGGTATGACCAATACGCACCAACACTACCTCTTCTCGGCGACTGCGGCAGAAAGCCGAGTGCATGTCTGGATAGTGCCTGCTAGGGATGAGTCAATAACCGAAACCGAAACCGAATTTTCGGTTTTTACTGAAAATCCGAAACCGATTCGGATATTGTGTCGGTTTTTCGTACGGTGTTCGAAAAATCAAAAATTTATTTGTTTTCCATATTTTTTTAAAAATAATTATTATTTTCTACGTATAAATGACAACAAAGCTCCTAGTCATTAAAATGAAACTAGAAGAAAATGGTGCCACAGCTACACCCATGGTCTATCACGCGGCTGAAAGTGAAAACAGGAGTGAGTTAGAAGCCAGTATTACTACTGTTGCTGCTGGGGGTGGATGGTGGCAAAAACCGATACCGAAACCGAAACCGCGGTTTTGTGGGGGTGAAGACCGAAACCGGAACCGAAGTCAAAAAAATGAAACCGACCCATCCCTAGTGCCTTATGGGGCAGACAAGATGGCAGTAAGTTGCGGAAGATTAAAGGTTTGAAAGGCGTCCAAAAGAACAAGGGGGGGGGGGGAGATGAGGCTTAATGGCGCGTCGACAGCTTGGTCATTAGCGCCAACCTCAGTCACAGTGCAGTGGTCCGGGTTACCACTGCACCACACATTACAGAGATATTATTCAAACCCCTAATCTAAATCTAAAGAACAAGACTGAGACTCCTTTCGAGAAGACCAGAAAGGGCACCTTTCGTTGCCGCATCATCGTCTTTATTCCTAGCTATCCCAACATGACCCGGGATTCAGCAGAAAATCATAGTTTACACATCCCTGACACTTGGGCTATTTCGCACATCTCCGACACGGTCTATTTTACACCTCTGAGTGGAAAATGTAAAATTCGCGTCAAACCGGATTAAGATGGACCTTGTCTTCTACCTTACTACCGCTCTATTAGCAGCTGAACTATTCTGGTATTCTCTTAGCCCTTGCTATGATTGGAGGTTTCCCGCTTTTAAGATCCCTCCGTCCCCTTACTCCAGAATTGAAAACTGATTCGGCTCATTAGTATGCTTTTAAAGGACGTAAAAGAAATTGAAATAAAATCGAAAAATAAGGCTAACTTCATTCCCGAAAACAAATCTGGTCTCAGGAACATTCAACAGGCTATTTTTTTCAAATTTGCTATTACTTAGTAATTTCGGTACTCAGGGTGGCCAAGCGGTGGGTCGAAAAGAGACCCATGTTAAATCCCTTCCCGACCTGCAGGTTTGGGTAGGCTGAGAGCCTGTCATACATATTACTCATCCCCTGATAATCGGAGGTATTCAAACCTGGGTTTGCCTCTCTCTTTACGGGATTTTTTTTGTTCCTATTAAAAAGGAACAAAAGGTTCCTTTGGATCTCATAAGGTTCTAAATTGGACCGGTTCGATAGTATTACTTTCTTTTAGATGACGTAAGCTTCTAAATATTAACATTAGGAGAAAGCCTAATGTCCTTCTCCAAATCCCGTTCTTCAGCGTGTTTCGCGTTTGAGGGATTTGTTAAGAGCAGGGATTTAACCCGTAAAAAAATTGGGTTCCTGTTTTCTGTGCAAACAGAAATTGTGATACGATACAAACCGGTTTTAACCGGTTCAAAACCGGTTCAATAACTGGGTAAAAAACCGGTTTTCAGTTAGATTTTACGTTTCAAATATTGTATGAATACTTTAATCGATTAATGCAAAAAAAAGGTCTACAGTTGCCTTAAAAAAGCAAATTCGTAAAATCAATGAAACAAGAAAAACTCAGGTAATACATTTCCACAAGATAATTCGTTTTGTAATCCATTTAACACGTAAAAATTCGAATAAAGCTTTACATTAAGTGCTATATCATATTGTCTGGTACCAAATGATTTGAACCACAAAAACAAACCGCCGCCTTTTTCGGTTCGGTTCCGTTTCGGGTTTGTGACAAAATATCGGGTTACTGTTTGGTTCCGGTTCGGGTATGGTCATTTCTGAGGTTTTTAACGGTTTAGTTACTGTTCGGTTCCAGTTCGACTCCCTGGTTAAAAGAACACTGTTTACTCCAAAGATTGATTTGTAAACAACTTTGATGCTCATATTTTACAGGCTTTTGTGTCAATTTTAGTTGGTTTTTAAAACTGATACAAAGTCGTAAATCACAGTATAGGCGTTTGAGCGCCCGGGGCCAGTAGGTTACTGAGCGCCTCACTCTATCGATATTATACACCAAATTGCAACGTCCCCTCCCACACGTCTCTTTCAAATCCACCCAAATGAACCCATAACGGTCCACAGAGATAATGCCAACACAATGAAAACACAAGAATCTGACATGAAGGGGTGAGGTAGGGAGGCATGAGATAAAAATATTTGTAGTTGGATTACAGTTCTATTTAGTTTATGATAGAGGTATTCTGACTGGCAAGAAAACTAACACGAACATGAAATTGGCGACAAATGCTTAAATTTCGGCCCGGTGTTTGGGACTTGTTCACAATAAAAATGTTAAAACATTAAAAAAGGTGGGAGCTGACACTAATTGTGGACTTCATACATTAGCCATATTCGATGATTTTCCGAACTGGCGACTGTGTGAGTCCACAATTTGTGGTAGCTCCACTTTTTTCCTTTAGGCTTTAACGGTTAATTGTGAAGAAGTCCCAAATACCGGGCCGAAAATTAAGTATTTTTTGCCGAATTAATGTTCTATTGAGTTTTCTTGCCAGCCAGAGGGCGCCTCTGTCATAAACTAAACCTGCAACTTGCCAATTAATTTTTTCAAGACAAATTGTATTTAGGCTAGGCATCGACATAAGAGCATTTATTAAGATTCAACTTTTTTTTTAATTTTGTTTTTTGGAGGGGGTGGGAGCAGCATTTTTTCCTGCCCTTTCCTCTCTCGCGCCCGGGGCGGCCGCCCCCTTCGCCCTCCCCCCCTCCCCCTCTCTCTCTTGTTCCGGCACTGAATACAGACTAGAACAACGTTATTCATGTTGGTGCTTTAGTAACAAGGCACCACAACAAAGAATGCTGTCTGTCGTTAATATATCAGAATAATTTAAACTCTTCTCCTCCATTGGTTGTTGTCTCATGTTTGCAAGGGAAACGCAAACAGTGTTGTCGATTGAATTACCACATTTGCAGAATTAGTAGAGAAAACACAACTACATCAAATCACAGCTTTACATCATTTTCCAAACGTAGAGATATCTCAAAAATTTTGTTTTAGGTTAAATTATTACCGATTCCGTTCCGTATGGTGGACCGTAATTGAACTAACGATATTTTAAAATTTCATTTCATTTCTGTCAAGTCCTTTGAAGTAGCTTTTGACTTGTTGCTGTTTCAAGCTGGCACACTTCATCATTATTTGATGACCAACCGGCGGCCAAATACTGAAAATTCGTAATGCGATTTGAACGAAAATATGGAAGATGAAACTAATATGATTTGGCCGCGGAATGAACACTGCATAATTTATGTAAACTTTCATTTGCATTAACTATTTTTCCCTAGAAAACACAAAATGGGGAGACGTCTGTTAAGTTGTAAACAAGAAACACGTAAAATGTAAAATTAAATAGTGGCGCGACATAAATGCGTTAATATTGCAAGCGAAGACAAGCCATCTATCTGGTCCCTCTTACGGGAAACGAGCACACCAAGTTTAAAGTTTGTTACCAACTAAAAGGAAACTAATAAATACATGCTTTAACAAAATAACATAATATTATCGTTAGTGCTAACGGAGCGTTGCAGAAGTGCTTAAAATGATCGACCTCGCATCATACGCGGCGATGAGGACATGACTGAAGTCCTCCCTCCAGCAAAACTAAAATTACTATCTCCGTGCCTATTCAATATTTTTCGACCAAACTTGGCTATACAGTAGATAGGTAAGGAAGGTATATTTATACAAAAAATTATGCATTTCTGTGCAAGAGTAAAAGTATACAGGGAGCAACAGGCAATTTTGAAAACTGTTCACTTCTTTTTGTTCTTCTTGTTGTTGTTCTGCCACCGTTTCAGAACATACTACTGCACCTACCCGAAATCTAAAACATGATCTAAACCAGAAATTTTCTTGTCCTTCATCCTCGCCCGGTAACAATGTTCAAATTTTTATTTAACGTCCAAAGTATTATTCGGGGCGATTAAGCTGGCGAATGTTTTGGTGTGTTGATGATATCACTCCTTTGAAGGGCCGAACCATTCGGAACTTGGCGGCCCCCTTTTACCAGTTTTGGTTTTTGATATGATATCACTCATTTTTTTTTTTAATTGTGTATCTCAACTCCACTACCGTGCAGATTTGTAATAAAGTGCCACGTCAACAAGAAATTGGTTTTCAACACTTTGCTACGACCTTTTGCCTATAGGCCGAACCATTCTCAACTTAAGTCACCTCTTGATAGGTTTATGGTTTGGTTTTAATTTTGTTATAATTTGTTTTTGTTTTTTTTAGTTTTGGTGTGTTGACATCACTCCTTTGAAGGGCCGAACCACTCTCAACTCGGTAGCCTCTTTACCAGTTTTTGGCTTTGTTTATTTTGCTTTGTTTTAACAGTTGGTTTATTTTTCGTGAATTGGACGTGAATACAATTTCTTAAAAACACATACAGAGTAGCCATCAAGTGTTGGTGAAACAACGAAATCACGACGTTTCGGTTCCAAGGTCGGAACCGTTTTCAGGTGAATGGTTTAAAACATGTCAAACAACTTAAAAATAAAAATAAAAATTAATAAAATAACAGCAGAGCAGGGCCATGGAAATAAAATTCACAAGTCTTAAGGATGCAAGGTTCCATGCTAAAAAACTAAAACCAAATAAAATAAAATAAAAGTCAGCACAATTCAAAAGAATGTGCCAACAGTCCACTTAACTCATCCAAGTCTGCAGGTCGAATGAGAGAGGATTCGGTCGGCTATGCTTTAAATAGTGGGTCCCTGGATTTTGATTGGTGGAACTGTGTTGATGCCAGTGTCATTGCATAACTTAATTTAGTCTTGTAGGTGATTGGCTGTAGGTATTAAGTGATTATGAACAGGTGGTTTGGTTAAATGAATACAAAGTGTTTCCAAGTTTTCACGTGTTTTGGCGTGAGGAATTTGAAATAAAATTTTTGTTTGCGAAATTTCAGGTTCATGCCCTGTTTTTTGAAAGTGTTGGACCAGTGAGTTTTCTTGTTTCATTAATTTAAAGTTTGATTTGTGGGAACTAAGTCGTTTACATATTTCCTGTTTACTTTCGCCTACATAGGTGGCTGTGCATCCAGAATGGGCACAAAGTATGCTATAAATGGTGTCTTTTGTAAATCTGGCAGGAATATTGTAGTACTGGTATTGGGAGGGGAGGGGGGGAGGCTGAAGTAGGTTGTGAAGAGCGCGGCTACTTTTACTAACAAGGCGCACATTATCAGTGTATAACTTCTTGCGAAGTGGTTCAGTAACTCCCCTTATGTAAGGCGCAACAAGAAATCCGGTTTTATGTTGTTGTTTCCGAGAGGTGGAGAGCCAATTAAAGTTATTATATTTACTGATAGTGGGTAACGGAAACCCATTGCTAAGGTACTTATGGAAGATGTACTTGAATTCTTCAAGCAAAACAAGTTTATTGGTGGAATGCGCAAAAATTCGGCGCAGCTCGTTTTTTTAGCCCAGCTACTAGATAAATTGGGTCAGTGTATGATTGAAAGTTATTAGTCCTGGTTGTTTGAGTAGGCTTACGAAAATGGACAGTTTCAACTCTATTGTGGCTATTCGTAAAGATTGTAATATCAAGAAAAGCAATTTTATTATTGTCAGGTGCCTCCATTGTAAACTGTAGGGAACGATGATAGCTATTTAAAAATTTCAAAATTTCGTTACGAATGCCGGTTGGAAAGAGTGCTAAGGAGTCATCAATAAAACGTTTATAGTAAGCAATTTGAGTAAACTGGCTGACCAGTAAGTTATCAACCTCATTCATAACAATATCGCACAAGAAAGTAGAGATAGGACAACCCATAGGAACGCCATTATGCTGGAGAAAAAAATGTCCAGTGTACTGCAGGAAAGTAGTATCAAAAATAAGTTCAACCGCCACAAGTTTTTGGTCAAGTTTTTGATTTAACGTGTGAGGTAATAGTCGGTGGGAGTAGCTTGGCAACTAATGTAGTAACTTGGTGGCAGCCTTTTTGGCTCTGATATCACTACTTTGATTGGTTGAAACTTGACGGGTTCTTTCACCCTTGTTGGTTTTGTTTTAGATATCACTTCTTTTGTATTTTTTTGTGTGTGTGGCATCTTATTGCTGCCACTGCCCATTTATCTACTTATCTGGCCAAGATTGGTCAAAAAATATTGAATACGAACGGAGATATTAATTTTTTTTTAGTTTCGCTGGAGTCAGGACTTCAATCATCATGTAAATTAAAGCGTTTGCTGATTTCCATTCAAACCATCAACAATAAGTAGTGCGGACTGCGGATTTATTAAGAGCTTAGTAGCTCGAAGCCATGCATACATGCATGTGCATTTTATCAATAATGTTGCGTTGCCGATTATTTCTGGCAGTCAGTTTGCATTGTTACTCGTTAACAGTAATAACGAGTAATACTTATTTTGATCACCGGTGGCGTTTTCCCAACATACAGAAAAAAAGCATTACGAATGATTGCAATCTTTTTAGTTAATGCCTCACCAAACGTCAAACCTTAAAAGGCACGTAATGGGAGTTAAAAGAATGCTGAATACCAAATTTCATTCGTATCTGTCGCATAATTTATTTTATATGAGCAGAATTAGTCAGTAGTCAGCTGAAATCAACGATCTTCACGCACATTTATCACCTTGATACAGTTTGTGCACTTGATTGAAATACAACTATTGCTTGTCAGGGCACAAAGACCGCCCATTTCCAACAATTTTCAAACTGTTTCGCCGCAAAGGTATTTATCTTCATCATCGTGAAATACGCTCAACAATGATTTCAGATAAAGTACCAAAGCTAGTGGCCATACAACAACAATGCAGGAGTTAAATAATGACTTTCTTACAATGAAGTTACAAGGAAGTGTGACCATTATTGAACTAGGCGGGCGGACCACTAGCGTGGTCCTTGATTCTGTCAAAATCTGTGGTTTGTTCATCGGTGACCAATTAGTGACGAGTACAGTTTCGATCTGTATAATTACTGAAGCAGAAAGGTCCGGTGTTGTATTTACAGTGTAAGTCTAGCATGGTGGTCGTTTTGCGAACAGTAAACAAAATCCCCCCCCCCCAAAAAAAAAACTTACAAAATGTGATGGCACAATCACATTTTGTGTGCACATCATCTTAATTTTTTGGCGTATTATTATAATGTCTAACTCAACAGAGGCAGTCCCTGCTATGCTCCACTCACAACATGCTTTACTACGCCTGCTTACCTCCCGCACCGCTGGGGGGGGGGGGGAGGTGAGGGGAATTCAAGCTAATGTCCATTGTGATTAAATCCCAGAGCCGCTAAAGAAGATGGTAATCTCTAACGCTTACCTGGTAATGGGGTTGAGCTCTACCACTGCTCAGCCACCACGACCGCCAGTTTTTCATCACGCCCCAGTAATATTTTACCGTACCTCGAGTTGCAATATGTAGTCTATCAATTTTTTGTTGGCCACATACACTTTCGGTCACCTAGTCCGAAAAAGAAGAAAATCACCAAATAAAAGTTAAAGCGTTATTTTTATTTTTTCCCGTTGGCCCAATCCTCAAGTCGGAGTTGGGATGGTAGAGAGAGAGAGCATTGTTTACGATCCCTAAAACCATTTTTCATTTTGTCTTGTATATATCCCAAGGTCTTGTGCCCTACTTTGTCATTGCCTTCCTTTTATCCTCCACTCGATGAGTTTGTCCCCAAAAGAATCCTGCCTTGTCACATGAGATAAATGCATTTTTTTTTTTTGGAGCAGAAGAAATACAACATTTCAGATCCTCTCGCTTTTTAAAAAAAAAATTGTGTTAAAAAAAATAGTGATAACCCGTAACACTGAAAGAGAAAGTGTGGAAAGAGTCAACTTTTTTAAATGAACTCAAACGCTACAAAAAAAAAATTGTTGGATATTCAAGTGCGCCGAGTTTTTGTCTTTAAGAGAAAAAAAAAACTGCTTTAATGACGGTCAGAAGTGAAATAATAACATTAAGCAGTGACAATGACTCATGAGGCTAGCACCAGGAGCCGGTCGCTGTGCTAGCAAGGTGCTCTGGATATACGTGGAGGTAGAAACATTGGTTATTATACAGTTTCACCGAACCACGAAAAATCACTCAATTTTGGTACTTACCGACGTTGATCTTCATCCTTTTCTCATTTCACGTTTAAAAAATGGGGGGGAAATGTTTTGTTTTTGTTCCTTAGTTCCCTAAGAAACCGTTGTCACACACAGCATAAGCTTGACTAAAGACTCCGTTTGTTTTTCACCTCCAGTGCCCCTTGAAGCTAGCTCAACGACCGGCTCCAGATTGTAGCTTCGTAGTCAATATGGCGTTACTGCTCTACAGCTTATGTTAAAAAACTTATAAAAAAAAAAAAACTTGTAAAAATCCCTTCACAAAATATTACCCTTCACAATCTTGTTTTTAAATGTTGAATTTCCCTGGATTTGTAAAAACACTGGAAGGATAAAAGTGATCTTGTGACCATCCCTTTCCTTTTCCAAATGGAATAAAGTTGTTATGAATTTATTATTATTATTATTATTAAAAGGCAACAATTTAACACTACCTTAATAAATGCTGCAGTGCACAATGTTGCCTACCGATACGTAGCTTTTTATACTTTTATGTAACGTATCCCTTCATAGTTAAAAGTGTTCAGAAGACAGGCTTTAATCAAATGCGGTGGGTAATACAAATTTCCGAAATGTTTCGCTGCTGAAAACTAAATACAGCAGCCCTTGACCTTTGCCAAAGGTTTTTTTTTCCCCCCCCTGGTAAAGGTTGCTTTTATTCAAATAGTCATGTAAAACATACCTTTGCTAACGCAAAGTATTTTTATACCACGAGCCAAGGCTGTTTGCCGTGATGTCATCGTGAGTCAGCCAATAAGCGAACGAGAATGGCGGCTCTTTGATCGTCTGAGTGGAGTAGCCCAGTCACCTGATGCATGCGTCACGGCAAACAGCCTTGGCGCATGGTATAGTATTTCGTTGCCAATCGGTGAAGCAGCCTCCGCTGCCCCTGCCTACGCATACTTCTGTTTCTCTGCACAACACACATGCTGCCTGTTGAAGTTCCTCAATTAACTTGTTATTCTATGGGTATTATCTACTCAGTTCCTTTAAATGGATTTAAAACCAGTCAAAATGAATGTAGATCTAATTAAATTCAAACGATTATCTTACATCTTCTTACATTATAAACCAAAGTCTCACAGCAGAAATGAAGCAACGACGACCCCCGGAAGGAGAACCCCTACAATGAAAACGGGCGAGTGTGTCAATTCATTGGATAGAAGTTAAAACTGGTACGTTGTTGCCTTGAAAAGAAGTTGAAATTGTCACATTGTTGCCTCGACTAACAATTTACTCTGCGCGGTCATCTCAGCGCCAAGTGTTAAATGACGTCACGCACGAAAGAAACTTATTTTTCACATGGTACAGATCGGTCAAAAGCGATAAACTGGGAGTGGGCAGGAGGGCCTGCACGATAAATGCCCGTGTGTGGGGCAGTACGTCTGTTAGCCCTGCTCTTGAGAAAAAAAAAGGGATTGGGAAGGTGGTGGTGGAGGGAAGAGAGCAATGCGTCTGTTACCATTAAACGACGTCATGCAGTTACTTTTCATACAGTACGGAGGCACAGTGGCGTTGTTTTAAATAGAGACC
Organism: Lithobius niger; assembly: GCA_023313725.1. NCBI lineage: Eukaryota > Metazoa > Arthropoda > Chilopoda > Lithobiomorpha > Lithobiidae > Lithobius > Lithobius niger. Next base: position 17,010 of record JAHWFP010042437.1, on the reverse strand, counting down.
ATAGCAATTTTGTTGCGCCAAATCTCGCCATCGGGGGTACGGAAAGGGAGAGGAAGGAGCAGTATTTAATTCAACTACGTGTAGCAAAGGGGAGGTAGGGAAGTAGAGGGACGGGCAGCTGAATAGGAAGGGAACGGAGAAGGGAAACAACCACGGGCAAAACAAAACCCCGGGCGAAGCCGGGTAGGACTGCTAGTAAGGCCATAAACACAGGCCCCAAATAAAAAGGAACATTGAGGGTTCAGCCATCATAAGATAAAAATTTACATTTTCTCAAGATCCGTGAATTGACGCTTAGGCTATATCACGCTGAATAGCTTCTATAAAAGTAATGGTCGAATCATAAGGTTTCGTATTATTATTGCTCATTAAATAAATAAATATAAATCGCTGTAAATAATATAAAAGTCCATTGGAAACAAGCCAAACAGCGAGAATGACACACTAGAAATAACATAGTACGGCAAGCCACCTTTATGCACTTACGTTGCACTCAAGTTATTTCTAGTGAAAAAATGACAGAGATGACGATAAGCCGGTGTGACTTTTGGTACGGTTCACAGTTCTATGAAATTTGTGATATCCACCCAAAACCAAAACTGGTATAAGAGAAGCCGCCAAGTTTCCAAGAAGGGTCGACCTTCGAAAGTAGTGATATCATTCATGCAGGGAAAAGCCGTCAACGTTAATCCTATTAGCCAAGTTAAGCGGGCCAAATAATACTTTGGACGTTAAATAAAAACTTGAAGATTGCAACCGCGAGTAGCAATCTATTCTAGTTTTCATTTAACTTTATATTTCCCTGGTTGAATGATATCACTACTTTCAAAGACAGACCCTATTTGTAAACTTGGCGACTTCTCTCATTTTTATTTTTCATTCGTTGAGCCTTATGAGTATATATTGATTTGTAATCCCTCGCCATTGCTCATGACCAAGCACATTCGGTCGAATGGAGTCCTAGTCACGGGTTTGACCCTAAAAAAGAGATACAGTCACTTAACGTTATTCCAGTGGACAAGTGGCCGTATTGATAATGGCGATATGATATTGATTTATTTGGTGAGGGAGTGATTCGCCGGCTTGAATCCAGGTCACATTACTTGAATGCAACCTAAGTGCATAAAGGTGGCTTATGATACTACGTTATTTCTAGTGTGTAATTTTTGCTTATGGTCTATATCCTGTGTGGTACACTTATCTCATGCGAGATATTGATCATATCGAATCCACTCAGCGCAGTTTCACAAAATTTCTGACTGGCATGCGGCACTTGCCGTACAATACCCGCCTAACTAAACTTAATTTGGAATTTTAGGAGCTACGACGTCTTAAGGCCTCCCTCACACTTCCCTTCAAAAAAATTAAGAGAGTTTTTTTTTGGTTGATTGCCTTTTTTGACTTAGTATTGTATCTTTGACCAGGAAACATAGTTTTAAAGTCCCTCTAACTAGGCTAGATTGCTAACTTTTTTTTTCTCTGTCAGGGTTGTCGCAGCTTGGAATTCCTTGAGTGAGTAGACTGTTCTGTTGCAGTCTTCAGGCATAATTTGGGTCTTTCTGACTTGACTTCGTTCCTAAATAGGACTGAACACTGCACTCTTTAGCTCCCATCGGCCCTTTTATTGTTTAAATTTTAAACTTTTCAAATTCGTGGATTGGCGCAAGTGGCATCCTTTGCCCTGTTTGTTTCCAAATCACCTTGGACTTGGTGATTAAACACGTGATTATTACACGAGTCTAAGAAAAACAAGTGTGCATAGTTAATATCGTACCAATCATGCAGTAAGGAGTACATTAAAGCAAGATCACACTTCAGTCTGCGTAATTCCACTATGTCTGCTCCCAAGACTTCTAGTAGTTCTCTATAATATAAGTTGGATAAGCACGACAATTTTTTTGTAAACATTCGCTGTACAGACTCCACATGATCAATGTCCTTAGCAAGATGGGGCAACCAAACAGAGGTTGCATATTCCGAAAATGGGTCTGCTGAAAACGCAAAAAAAGCTCAAATCCAATGTCTTACGATCTCCAGATGCAAAGGTCCTTTTAATCAGTATTTTGTGTTTTGTTTACTCGTGGCTTTAGTTAGGGCAAGTCACTAGATCGTCATGTAAACATAAACTACCTCTTGGTTGAGTAGTAGACGTCGCTCGTTCTTAGTTCCACAAGTTTCCAAACATGCCCATTGTTTTGCAACCCTATTCTCAACTCAGCTTTAAATCGTTAGCGACGAAGGTAATAGAAATTTGGCCGTCTCGTGCAGATCTCGCCTCGGACGGGAAAAGAGGGTCCGTGACTCGAATTCCAGATGTCCTTTCTCCCGCGCTTTTTTCTTCTTCTTCATAATAATAATTTCAAGAGCTTCAAAATCCAAAAGCGCCGAAAGAAAAGTACAGAATCTCCGGCAAACCGATTTGCTCAAGTAATTTCGGAAACAGCTGCTGCACAACCAATTTCACATTTTTCTCCAGTTTCCTTGATTTACCCTACGCTTTTATTATTGTTTTTTGATAGGTCTTTTCCTTCAAAAAATAAAAAAAAATATTAAAAAAAAAGACAATACAAAAATCGTTATAGCCAAAAACAGATGCTACATTTATAATTGTTGTTTACCACATAAATTGCATTTTAAACGACTAAAGTTGCTTGCTTTGACGTTAATAATAAAAGCAGATGGCAAGTTAAAGGTTGACTGGTGTTAGTGCCACTTAAAAAGGTGCACGTGCACAAATTTATAAGTACGCAGAAACAAAATTCGTTCGTGAAGTCACCTTGAAGGTCAGATTAAGACTAATCTGCTTTAAATACGCCAAATTTTACAAATCAGGCCGCAATATACGCATTAAAAAGATACGATATGCGTGCGTGCGTGTTTGTGCCTCTACTCCTCTTGAACCAAGGTAACTACAAAGTTGAGAGTACCACCAAACGAAAGATAATTAAGTTCCACTTCCGTTAGGCCTATTTTCCTCACTGTAACTTAATTTTGTGACCCTCAAATACGCGTGAAACTGCCCTGAAAACTGCTCATGACGTCATAGTTTTATCAGGGAAATTTTATTTTGGAAGGTCAAAAGCAGTATGAAGTCAAAAGAAATGAACGACTAAGAATGCTAGTGCTCTTTTCACTTTGTTTTCGGGCCGGCCATTGTTGACTAATCTGAAAGAAATCAACTAAAGTAAGTGAAGCGTGGATGGATGCCAATAGAGTGAGTTAAGCCAACAATATGGCTAGTTAACTACTTTAAAAGTTATTGGCTCATGCCTGGTCGCGGATTAGGCTGCTAAAAATTAATTAAATGGTTCTCAAGAATTGGCCTAAAAATGGTCCTATGTTTTAATGCAAAGTTCAGCCACGTTTAGTCTGTAAATGTTGCACATGATAAAAGTGTTTCTTTAGATCCAAGTTTTTACTTAGGGCACACCTCTGAAGGGTACACCTCACATTGGTTCGATGGGTCCGGCAAACCCTGGAAACGCCTATGAGATTCGCAAATACAGTGAATTTGCAAATCATTAACCTACATTTCATATCTTTACAAACCTTCAAATCAGATTTCGTATGGTTTGCAAGTTTGTGAAGATTTGCGCATATTTACACGGATTTTTACAGATTTGTACAGATTTGCGAGAATTTTCTAGCTTTGCATGATTTTTCAGTTTTGTATAGATGTGCACCGAAATTTAATTTCTGTTGATTTTTGCATGGATTTACAGATTTGTAGACTTGCAGATTTGCTCGGATTTCTGTGATGCTCGGATTTCTGTTGACTTTCAGGGATTTACGGATTTACAGATTTTTAGATTTGCACCAACATTTTCTGATTTGCACCGAGATTTGCAGATTAGCTCGAATTTTATGGATTTACATGGATTTATGTTGATTTGCATATAGTTGCAGATTTACAAATTTGTTTATTTCTAGAGATTTGAATATTTCCAAAAAGATTTTTAGATTTCATGTGGATTTTCAAATCCGAAATCAGAAGTTGAGCTAGATTTCAATGTTTGTCGGACTCCACGGATTCGTTTCGAGACGCGGGCTGATAAGGTCATTGGCTCCAGGGACTTCCTGTAGCCGATTTATTACATTAATATCTGCTGAAAGGTAATCGTAGAAAACTTTCAGGCGATCTCCGTAGAAAGATAAAAAAATGTGTAAATGTTGAAATCCCAGTCAATAGAAAGTAAACAACCATTAACGCAAAATAAGAGAAACGGCGGCATTTGCAAAGTTAACCGTCAAGGCAATTAGATCTTAGTGAAGATCACTTTTGACGAAAACTCCCTTTTGTGATGGTGAATGCAGTTGGTTATCTTTAAAGTACTTCGCCTTTGGATCTATCCCTTTTATCTCTCTACTGACTTCCGGTGTTTCTAAGAGTTAATTTCCGAATGCGCGTTTTAATCAAAAGCTGGCCAGCTAATGGGGTTTCATGTTCCTTTAGTACAGTATCCGTTTTGGTGGGATTTCAAATTGGCTTGTACGGCAGCCGACAATGCAAATTTGGCTTGAATTTCAAATGGTAAAGGGCGTCTAAGTGCCGGCCGAAGCCACGCAATGGAATGCCCAGGTTCATTTGAATCTTCATTGAAAGATTTAGCAAGCTAATTTACAATTTATTGAAAAGTAATTCAAAAATCATTTGCAAACGTCTAAAAGGGGGCCAAGCAAAGGGAGCTGGCAAATCTATTCAGAATTTCTCCATCAGGAAACGTTCTTTTTATTTGTTTAAATGGTGCTGGTCACTTTGAGAAATATTGGAAAAAGGCTCGATTTGGAAGCAATAGAAATATCCTTGAAAAGTTAAAACTTTAATTTAAAGAAAGAAATTGTTGAAAAGTCGTGTCCGTAATTACCTCGCTCAGTTCAATTATTAGTTTATCTGAATTTCAAACATTTGCAGCTCCTTGAAAACTTATATTTTGTTTAGAAATGTTAGGAAACAAACATCTGAGATTTATGGAACCTGCAGTTTTGTTATCAAATTCTTTCAGAGTTCAGAATTTTATAACCAGAGGAAACGTTGCAAAGTTTTCCCTTAAGGTATAGGCAATTTTTCTGTGCTGAAAAATCAGGTTTACATGTTTACTGGTTTAAATAAACGGTTTACGATTTACTGTTGAATTTTTTTTACGGTTTAACTTAACTTTTTAATCTATTTTTATTATCTTAGTGGAATCCTTTGATAAGTAGCAAGGCCGCCGAGAGGTTTTTTCACGTCTAGGGTTAATAGTCGCGCTGGGCCTACTCCCCCCCCCCCCCCCCCGCCCACCCCCAACAGAAATCTTTTTTCCATTGTTGCCAACCCGAAACTGCTATTTCTCTGAATGCAATATTCGAATAAAAAATAATTTTATAAAATGAGGTAATAGTACGGACAATTAGGTAGTTAGGATCAGAATTGATCCGATAGTTTGGATTGATTTTCTTTTAATGAAGGCGGGGCGGATGTATGTCGGGGGGGGGGTGAAGGAGAGGCTCAAGTATCCACACTTTCTCGGTAGCCTCGATAGACAGTTGAATCTTACTCAATAGCCATCTTGTTACTTCGAAAAAGGCATCTTGTTACTTCGTTGCTTTTCAACGTCTGAAGCTGGAGAGCTCGTACTTTTTTTTCACGTTGACCACATTATCACTAAGCTGTTTAGAAAAGTTCACTATGTGCAGAAATGTACTATGTGGTGAAATGGTTTACCAGGGTTAAAACAGCACTTTCTCTCAGCTCTATAAGAATTTTCTAAGACCAATTACGGAATACTGTTTTCAGATTGTTAGGTCTTGCTACAGCTCTTCCCTGACAAACTTGAAACAGGCCAGAACACTGTTGAACAAAATGTTTCAAGCCCTTTAGGTAGCTGCCTTATCGATTCGGAGATATTTTCCCCTTGACTTTTCCGTGGATATCCCCTTACACCTCAAAGACAACGGCGGGCACATTTCCTCCTTCGATCGGACATTTTACCCCAGGACTATTTCCCCACGAACATTTTCTTCCTTAAAAACAAAACCGCATACCACTCATTTCCTGTTATGGGGCAAGGTGAGAGGCTTGATGGTTAGCATGACCGTCTCCAGAGCCAGAGGTCCCAGGTTCGAATCCGGCCTCAGCCACCCCTGGCATTTTCGGAAAGAGAAGGGCCCTGTGATGTCTCGTGCTCGTGTCGGTTGTGGCATGTAAAATAACCTAGGATTTCCTATAGGCTTTATCTAGCAAAATTGACCCTCTCTCCTTCTGGCGCCATGGCTAACGCTGGATGCGTGTCAAAAAAAAAAGGCTACTTATTTCCTGTCTGTTGATAGTCGAGCTGTGCCAATTACATATTCTAATGTGTAACAACGACACCTTCACTAGCATTTTCTGTACTCCCCCTCCCCTCCTTAAAATAGGGATAGGCCAATTACCTTCTTTAACGTATATAAGCATGTTTAATGAAGAACAAAATACGATGTATTTGCGTCGTTTTAATTTTAATTACAGGAATAAAAACTCCTGGAGATCATATCCGGGTTAAGAGTGGATTTGTCCGATATCGTCTTTTTTATTGGTAGGGGGGGGGGGGGAATGCCCGGAGGTAAAAAGTCCGGAAGGTAGATGTCCGAATACCGCCTTATCATGTCCGGTTTCAAAACTTGCAGGTCCCTAAACGTGAAACAAAAAATTACAGTTTACCCAAGGCAGACCTCATTCTGAAATGTCAATGCCATTACCAAGTCATTCACAATTTTAAATGCCTAAATACTCTTAATTTTTTTCCGTTTTGTGCCAACTGTCACTTGATGTCATGTGGGGATGTTCCATCTTCTCGGCACCACTTCCAAAACAAATTTATGTCAGCAATTTTTCTTTGAGACGGTTGTCCAACATTGGAACCGTCTGTCTCCTCCAGTGATTTTGGCTTCCACTTTGAGCTTGTTCGAGAATTTCTCTTGACCGGAATCTGATTGGGTTTCTGGAGAGGTGGGTGCCATGAACTCTGCTTGTTGCTGGCATGTTTTTTGTTTTTGTTTCTTTTTCCGGCTAATAAAAAGCGTCACTCACCTTTTACGCTTCATTAACCTTCGGAGTCTCTTGACACAACGAATCCAAACTCTGTTTTCCCGCTTGCCTGACCGGCGGAAGACGGATTTTCTGCTGGATCACGGGCCATGTTGGGATAGCTAGGAATGAACACGCTAATGCGTCAGAGAAAGAAGTCCTTTTTCGCCCTCTCAAAAGAGATCTCGCCGTGTCCCTCGGAAACCTTTCCAACTTTGGGGTCTGAGGTTGCATGCTGCTTGGCAAGCTTTGTGGGACAAACAGGACACTCAGTTGCGGGGTATAGAGGCTCTATCCAGGTTTGGCGGTCATCTTGTTGCCGCAGTCGCCGAGAAGAGGTGGCGTTGATCCATTTACGTGTTGGTCACTCCAACCTAACACATCTGTTTCCTTTTGGGAGTGAATTCCCTCCCGATTGTCATTTTTGACATCGGCCACTTACGACCCCTCATGTGCTTGTGGAGCTTGAGGATAATTGCCGCCGTTTCCATCTTCCACGAAAAGATTTTTATTTTTATTTTTTTTTTATTTAAAAAAAAATTTCTTTGAGCCTTAAGTCAGCCGAAGCAATTTAATGCTCGTGTGGCTGAACCGGTTCAATTTGGAACATTAACAGACTTTTTGGAGAAGAAGAAATAGCCGGTATAGGGAGGTGCCAACCAGAGAATTTGAACCGGGAATCCTCCGATCATCGTTTAGGGACCGAAAGATTATCCAGAATTGGCCAGAATGGTTCCCATAGCTGCTGAAGGAGCATGGTAGCCTCTCACGCTACCTTGGCAAGCAGTTCTGGCGAGGACTTTACCAAGGTCCCCTATCCAGGGGTTCGACCAGATCCGCAAACCTCCAGCAACCAGGCTAGCGCGTCAACTTAGCGCATCATTTGGTCGATGAGTCTGTCCCTCTGTCCTGGGTTTTAAACCTTTTTGCAGGAAGTGCAGATCCATAAGATCTAGTTTGGGGTTTGTTTAACATCTCTGTAATGTGTGGCGCAATCCGGACTACTGCACTGTGACTGAGAATGGCGCTAATAGAGCTGTCTACGCTCCTCCCCCACTCATTAACCTCCAAGGTTAGGCTACCGTATTGTGGGTTTTTTTAACGCCTCGTACATTTCATTCGTCGAATTAAATCATGAACGGAAATTGCCTAGTGTTGCTCACTTTCTCATCGGAACTTTCACAAATTCGGACATAACTCACTCGCGGCGGGTCTCAATTTGCCTGTTCTGTATTTGTGAAAAAAAAGGAGCGAACAAGTTGTATTGCTGCTCCGAAATCAAATAAAACTCGTGACCACTATTCGATCGTCCACAGCATTAATACAAAAATAACCGAATGTATTTCTGATTCGTGTTTGATTCGCGTGATAGTGGGATCGAAATTGTTGAAGAACATCATCATCAAAGCCTTTCCCGAAAACGGTCATTTCCTTTTTTTTTTTTTGATCCCGTTTTGCATTTCCGGCGCCATTCCCTTCCCAATTCGCCATAAAGTAGATTTACTTTTCCCCGGAATCGTAAAATTCCCATCCAGCCAAACCCAAAAGAGCCTTAGATACTTGGGTGTAGCGGGGTTGACGATAGAGGAATTGGGGCCGGATGCAGGGTGATTTACGATGGTTGCGAGGGTCTCCGGTCACCGTGTTTTGCGATCGAGTCCAGCTGGTCCCATTGTGCCCGACCTGGATGAGTGATTTATTCATGGTTGCACGAGAAATATGGAAGTGTTTGTTCACATGGTGTTTTAGGGCCCCAATATCATCGGATATCCGAACAGTGATGAACGTTTTCCGATAAAAGAAAGCTCATTCACTATTAAAGTCTGGTTTTCTTATCATGTTGGTCAGTTTTAAGATAACGTCTTCAAGTTTAATATTCGAAATGAACTCGTGTTCTTTTCTCGTAACTAAATTTGAGGTAGTTAGCTGGCAGAAGCATGAAATACCGTAAAATTACCGCGAAATACCGCAACGCCTATGGGCTCTTAAAATAAATTTCGTAAAAACAAAGGGGGGGGGGGGAACCGTAACCCCCCCCCCCCCCCCCCCCCCCCCCCCCCCCCCCCCCCCCCCCTTTTAGGCCTAACTCCACTTCGGAAAATCTGGCGTTTATGCGTTCATTCAGGTACTCGGTCTGGGTTCAGTCTAGCATTAACGCAATGCGTTTATTCTTATTTGTTCAGGAATTCACTTTATTAGTTTGACTAGTTTATTTCGTTTGCTTTCTGTATGAAGCTTTTAGTTAATTTTGATACGGAAAAATAACGATCTAAAATACTTTAAGGTCAGAAATCGTGAATTAACTAGGTACAGCCGGGGGAGGGGGGGGGCGTAACTTTGTCAGGGCTGTTAACAGGCGAGCTATGGTTATTGTTTAAAAGAAATCTTAGAAAACGTTCTTGTTCTTCAAACGATGTCCTTAGTAAAAGACAAGATATAAATGCTAAAATCAAAACTATCCAACAATAAGAGTAACGACGAAATTTCTACAAAGGTAAGGAGCCTTTTATGAGCCAGAGTATACAGTTGGTAGCTGCTGCGGTATATTTCATAACATGATTAGTTGACGTTCAAATAACCACGATGTGAAATATAGGGGCCATTCAAAAAACACCTAGCCGTTTTTAAAGCCATCGTTAACCCCCCCCCCCTCCCCCCTGAGTGGTCATCTGTGGCCAGATCTTGGACCCTCCCCATCTAAAAAGAAAAATCATGCGGCTCATAGCCGCCCCCCCCCCCTCCCTGTACTTAAAAAAACAACATCTTAACGTGTTTTTTACAAACGTGGTACCACTTCATGTAAAATTTGTTATTGTTATTGTGCCGTACAAAATTTGCTAAATTGATAGTGTTCAATATGAGAAACCTAACGATAAGCGCCGGTGCACACGTGCGGTACCGCATTTGCGGTCGACGCTGCGGTACTGCATTTACGGTTTGGTTTATGTGACATCTGTTGGGTACTGCACACGTACCAGCGTCGACGTTGCGTTACCGCCCGCCACTCGTGCGATCGTTTTGCACCGCAATTCCCCCCGTCAACGCAGCGGTACCGCAGCGTTAAAAAAACGCAATTGCGTCTCTGAGTACCTTGGGTGACTTGAGCGGTGCACACGTCCGCCGTTTACCGTAAAAGCGTTACCGAAAATGGCGTCCAATTTCGAAGAAATAGACATGGAATTGTTTATTGGGGGAGTAAAGAACTATCCTGAAATATGAAATGTTGCTGCAGAAATTATTGAAGACTTATTGGGAAATAGTTAAAGAACTTATCCGAATTTTTTAGTTAATCTGCAAAGGATGTATAACATTTTCCCCTTTTCCCCTGGTACATCTTAAATTAGTACATTAATGTACCAAAATTCGTCGCATTGGTTTTAAAATATATTTTTTGTTCACGAGGTAGGCGAAAAAAGCAATATCGTCTCATTGGTTTCAAACTATAATTTTTTGTACACGAGGTTAGGGAACCGAACGCGCGCATACGTCACCGAAGCGGCACCGCAGCGTCAACGCGCGTTAATAAAATGCACGTCTGCATTGATTGGCTGCGTCACCGCAGCGTCGCCGCGCGTCCAAAAAACGCACGTGTGCACCGGCGCTTTATACCCCCATATTCCACTTTCACTTTTAGCAAACGCAGCCGTTTGATTCATTGTGTGAAATATTTTCACCAAAATGTTTGGCGATTTGCAACGGCCGCTGGACTACACTTCACCCGAAATTTATAACTGAGACGGAAAGTAGAAAATTGTAACCTAATACGTTCTTTATTACGTACACCATCACTGCATTGAATTGTCCAGTGAAGCACTCAACGTCAGCCGCACACCATTAAAACGAATTTAGTCAAGGAAACATTAACATTCTTACATTGTTGACAATTTCTACGACAAGTCGCGGTATATTGCGGGATACGCAGTTTGACTGACTGGGGTCCAGACGTTAAGGTCCATGTAAGAACAATGTAAGGCTGAGTGCGACGGTATGCATGGACTCATGTACGGTAAATGCACCAGATAAATGGCTTTCCCGCCAATGCAATAGCCACGTGGTTTATTTGGAAACCCCCCTTCCCCCCCACTGTGGTTACTTGTGGCCGAAAAGCCGACCTTCCCCTCCCACGTGGTTTTAGAATGCCCCCCCCCCCCACCCTTACTAGTTAGAACGGAGAGAATGGGGAGGGGAATTTAAAATGATTGGGGGGGGGGGGGGGGAAGACTTCTCATAGTCTTTGGAGGAGATGGGCATCCCTGAGCCTAGTTATGGTTTTTGATCAAGGCTGTTCGGAAAAAAAAAACCCATGGCATAGCCTATGCGATTAGTAGTGACCTCATAATTCAGCCGCGGCCATTTTCACTAAAATAATTCAAAACTGCTAACATAAGCAACGATGATCGTTTCTTCCATTAACAAATTTTTAAATATATAAAAATCAGATCACAAATAAAATGAATGCATGCAAAAGTAGCGTTTAAATATACGAAGATAGGGTCGTGTTGCTGTCATACCAGCTCGGAAAATCCCTTAACTGGATTTAACGGACCGGTCGTATTTATATTCAGGTTCGGGGGGGGGGGGGCCAGAGAAAATTGGTCGGAAAGGAAGGGTTGGGATCATAAAATATTAGGCCTGTCAAGGGGGAATCACAAGGGTAATCACACAAAAAAAAAATGGCCAAACTGGAGGAAAAATAAATTTTGTACCTCAGGAGTCAAAATTTCTAAAAACGCCGAACTTTCGAGGGGGGGGGAGCAAGTTTTTATAATTTTTATAAAATTATTCTTAAGGTCATCCTAGTGAAGCCATCTCAAGAGGCGAGGAGTTCTTTTAACACCACTATCCGAAAAAATATTTGCATCATTGGTTATTTTTCATGTTCCACGTGTTGTTGTGAAGGGCATGCATGACTCCAACTGCCTTATTATTGCCATATGCGCCCCTTACATCAAAGGTTATTCTGACGTCATGAATCTCAATCCAAAGGTGGTTTAAAGAACAATTCTTGGAATGTTTAAATAATTTAAGTATTGGCTCGTTTTCCACACAATTGGGAACCTGTCGATGCGAAATGCGATTTTTTTGTGTGGCTATCATCTACACTTAACATGAAAAGGCATAAGAAATGACTTTTTGCGATGAGGGTGGGTGAGGGGCGCATTTAACCACAGGAAGCAACCGCAATGGCAGATTAATGAAACTAAACTAACCTAACCTAACCTGTTTGGTACTCGTGGCCACAAATGGAAGCTTGCTAGACAGACCTGTATTCATAATACTCGGTTAAATTTCTTCTCGGTTCGTGTGGTCCATATTTGGAATGCCCTGAGTGAAGGTACCGTTAACCAGTCCACAGTGCAGGGGTTTCGGCGCTCGCTTGCAACAGAAAATCTTCTGCCCTATTTAAAACGCCCGTTTTAGGATGCGGTATTAGAGGTTCACAGCCCTTCCGTAGTCCTACCACCGTAACGTGGGGAAACTGTACTATTATATATTATATTATATGAGTTTTTGTTCTATTGCGGAAGTAGTCAGTTATACACAACTGGATTATTAAGATGAAAATGCAATACCCTACCCCCCCCCCCAAACCCTCTGCCGCTCGTGCATAGCAATTATGCAGTTTGGAACACTTTTCACTGTGCAACCGTTACTTTCTTTACGAGCTCTGAGCTGTCGCGAAGGTTCCAACTGCGTATTCCTTGCTAGTTGCTTTTGGCATATTCCTAGCTGCTTTTGGCCATCATCGTTCAGTCAGCAGAATAACTGAAACGAAATGACCACTGGAGCTGATCTGTAGCAGCTCACACAGAGTCAAACGTTTATATTTCTATACTGGGGCAACTCGAAGGAGACGACAATGCGGCTGATGAACAATGGGGCAAGTGAAATTGGTCCAGCCACAATTTAATACAAACTTGTCTCTCAGATATTACGAACTGTATTTTGTTGCGATAGAACGTGTCTTTTCGTACGCTGACGTCACAACAGCAAGAAAATCAACGGCTATCCGCAAACTGGCATTCCATAACACCACTGTAATGTGTTTACTGTCATTAACTTAAGATAAGGTGCTTTAAGGTAAGACACCCAGCCTATGCTTTTCTGTAGGGAAAATTTCGCATATTCTTGTTCCTTTTTCTTCGAAACGGTAACACCTAGAGCTTTGAATTTTTTGAGGTGTTGGCATGCATCATCCTTAAGATACTGAACCTAAGGTATAAAATTTCGGTGTTTATAAAAAGTAATCAAAGTTTATTATTTTTTTCAGAAAAAAAAATAATAAACTTTGATTACTTTTTAATTAACGTCGATTCATTAGTAAAATAGTCGGTGAAGCCGGTAAGTTATTCGAAACATCATAAATTTGCTTGTGTCTCATAACTATCATGTGAACACCTCTGCAAAAAATCATTACATTCCGACCAAGAGTTTTGGAGAAAAAGGAACATAATCTTTAAAAATTATGATTTTCGGCAAACTGCATCGGAAGTTCTGCGAAAAGAATAGAATAATAACTAAATTGTAAAAAAAAAAACTACCTTATTGGTAAATGAAATGCAGATATCTAAGTTTGTTGTTTTAATTATTACAGCATGCACCCTAACACATATGCTCCACCCCCCCCCCCCCCCCCCACCCATTTTGCTCTTTTCCCCCCCCCCCCCCCCACGGGAGTCTTACCTTAAGGGCGTAATTGAAGTGATTCAGAATAAGTTTTGTTTTTATTTAAAGTAAATATAGGCTAGCACAAAGTACTAACGTACTTGTTTATGCTAACAACAACTTGGCATTCAGTTGAACAATAATCAATTATTTTGCACATCTACATTAATATTTTACTTAATATCAAACATTCACCCCTCACACTTATTTCCTAGCTACATACTCAGCAAGTTTTTGTCACTTAAGAGTGAATAAAATTATAAACTCAAAAATAACTCTTTTCATAGGCTACCTGATTAATTTATTTGTTCATCATTTTGTTTACAAATAGGTTTTGTTTGTAAATAGGTTTTAGTTTTAAGTTTCCAAACCAGACAATATTGTGACATTCCCTAGGTAATTTGTTAAAAATGAATGGAATAAAATACTTTGACGTTTTTCCAAAATTATTTCTCCAAAGTGGTAATTTGTGTCTTAACTGATTCAGTTCGTAGGCTACCGTTATTCCTTACAGTTCCTAAATGAGTTAACATCATTTCCATTTTACATGACTTTCCGCATTTAGGATAGTAGAGACTAGAGTGGCAGATATTGGGGAGCTGCTAAACATTTTATTAGATAAAGGTATGACGTCAGGCTAACCTTTCCTTACAAGAGGTGAGAGCAACTTGTGCGCCCCCTACCTACTGGGGGCTTTGGTGACTACAACACAACCAGAGACCAGCAAATCTATTGCGCAACTGGCGTTGCAGTTGCATAATAACCAGTTTCGTGTGGCCTTAAGTGCCTTAAACGAGCTGCTGGACAGAGCTCCAAACATGTGGATGCAGGCACTTGAGGCGGACTCCCAGTCACCCATAATTCATAGTAATGGCTTCAGTGGGCTTGTGCTTGTAGAATTTATCGGATGTTACGCGTGCTAATAAACAGGGAAGCAAATACGACGCGATCGTTTTCTCTGAATAAATATTTACTCCTTACTGCCATTAAAGGGGCATTGATTACATCATGGGATGCGCATTTCATGAGACCAAGTCATTGTCACCCTGCTTTCCTTTCCACCAATTTCTGGAAATGTTTTTCGCATAATAGACGATTCCTCCCCTCCCCTCCCACTCATCTGGGCGATTTATTGATCGCGTGGGCGGGTTCGACTCCTCTTCGTCGCAAGAGAAAAGCCCTTCCTTCTCCTCCCCCCCCTCCCATTCCTGCACTTAAATCGAAGCATTGACATACGCGCCCTGTCACTCGTTTCCACATCGGATTCCTTCGCGTAAACAACAATATCTGTTTCAGAAATCGGACACGCAAAACATCTGGAGGGCTTGGATGATAGCAACGCCAAGGGCAAACGCTTCACTTGGAGCCTTTGTTGTGAAACACCCACGTTTGAAAATGTTTTCTGAAGAAACTGTCACAAGTTATTTTAGGTGTAATTACTGATGGCAAATTGAGATTTTCAGAACAGGCGTCTTGTACTGGCATAAAGGCTTACGGACCCACGTATTTGCTTAATCATATTATAGTCTTAGCTGATTAGAGCCCAACATTTTATTTTTAACATTATTACCACATACTTTTGTCATTTTCATTGTTTAAAAGTCCTCCTTCGAACCACGTCATTGTTGTTGTTGTTGTTTAGGGAGCACGAACCCAAACTGGGTTATCGGCCCCATGAAGATGAGAGGGGCATCACGTCCCTAATCACGTAACCGAAGAATCACCAATATCTCGAATAAGTCAACTTTGGCTCCATTCATTGCGCATTGTTGTGCTACTTGTTCGTATGTATTTCACCAAAAGTACCCACTTTTAACATTTTGGAGTTGTTTTAATAGCTTAAGAACAGTAGCCACAACAATATGAAAAGTAAGTACACATGAATGCTTTTATTTTCCATTGTTGCGCCAACTGAGTTCACGCTATTACATTCGATAAGGTAAAAATGAACACTTTGGAACAATGGAAAGAGATAGAAAATCGTCGAACGAAGCTTGAAGAATGACTATGACGTCATGCCCTGGCAACATCTTGAACGCGTGCAAACACTCCTTTGTGATTACAAAGATTCAGTGTCATGGCACACGCCTTCATGATTGCTGCAACCTTTAATTAAAAATGCCATCATCTCGTTAAAAACTTACGTCAGAATCGATTAAAGTATGGTAATAAATCACTCATTTGCCTGACTTTTGCCTAATGGGCCAGTGATTTAGAGGGACAGTTTTTATCGGAAGCAGCCCACGGAGTTAGAAAACTTCCTCTGTGACAAGTCGTCTCGGACTATTTTCTACTTCCTTGGCCAGGATTCGATGAAAACTCTCCTCTACATCGCTTACACCGACCTATTGTTGCAAATGTGTGGCAATAACTATCAGATAATTCGTCCATTTATGGGAACCAAGTTATGTAGAAGACAGAAAAGCAAGAGAAACTGTGCGAAGAAAAATCACCAAAAGCTTATTTCGAAGATTTCTCACCTAGGTTACACACAAAGATTTGAAATTCTCAAACTCCCTTCTTGTGCGCAGTTCTTCTGTATAACTTTACAAATCTTATAAATCTGATCATTTTTATAAAGCAGTATTGTTACTTTGGATCGCTACTTTGGATTTTCCAGCAGTCCATGAATGTTGAAAAGTGTGAAATGGCATATAATGCTTCACTAGGAAAAAAAATTGCCATACTATCTCTAAGGGCGCATTTACGCATCGACTCGCCTTTGCATACTCGCAGCTAGAAGCTAGAAATCATGTGAAATTCCAACATGGTGGCGGTTTCAGCTCTGCCGGCTCGTAACGAAAACAAACGTTATTGTGAGTTGAGAAGCGACTGGGAAAATTGCTTGGTCAGGAGGAATTCTTTATCTTATTGTCAGGGATTAGAAGACTGCAAGTATTTACTCAAACGATGTCGCATTTAGCTAAACCAGGTAGCGTTGTTACCATGGCAACGACACCTTTGCCATCGCGATTAAATTCTCGCAGCAAGAATGCAAAGGCGAGTACGTGCATAAATGCGCCCTAATGCTTATAAACAAACTGGCAGTTGTACGTGGCTTTGCCCGGGTTTTGATTCGTCCGTGGTTGTTTCCCAGTTTTCGGTAGGTGTGGCCTAAAGGTTGAATGCGACAGGCGTAACCATAATCTATGCGTAATCCTATGCCTTAAGGCCTCTCCAGACAGAAGAAAATTTCGTGCGAAGCTATGCGTGACTACGTGCCAAAAAGGTCAACATTGCAGCAATCGTGCGGTTGGTGTTCCGTTAAGGACGAATATTGAAGTCTTTTTTACACCATA